>JAECMU010251026.1:0-14851 GCA_016106625.1 Dracogyra subfuscus | reverse complement strand
AATGCAACTATAACAGTCCCACACACCCGACTGGATGAGCATGTCAAAATGGTAATCACATGTCGATGCAAGTCAATGAAAAGAACTCTTAATTAAATAAAACTATATTTTTTATTAGTTTTGTATGCTTATGAAGCAAATTTTTGGAAAAAAGGGATTATTTTGCCTGTCAATAAATGATGTTTGAAAAAGGTATATTTGTGGTGTATTTTACATTCTATACAATGTAAGTAATGATCAACAGAAAGACATTTGATTATTGAATCATTGTGAAGTCAAGAGGCGTCTTTTACAAGTCTTCAACATACTTGCATTGATTGTATACCTGTATAATCAAATGTTGACCAAAAATAAATAAGTGCTTTTAAAAAATATCCACAATATGGTTAGGTACATACTATGTATTATGGGTATGAAGTGTGTTGCTGTAGCAAGCCTTGAAATAAGCGGCCGGTCACAGTCATTGTCCGGTACAAATTTGTAACTTGTCAGTAACAATGTCGATTGTGCCGGTCACCATGTCCGAAGCTCACGTTGTAGTAAAAGCCGGCTGTTTTGGAATCGAATACACTTAATGCACCAAGTGAAAAATAATTGATTACGAATGGAAAAAACAGTGTACCAGTGGGATTCGAACCGGTTCGCGGGAAACTTGACAGTCCAACACAAAGTTCATCTACAGTGAAGTACCTGTTTAGTAGGACTTTTCATAGTCTCGATTTTGCGGGAACTTAAATTGTAAACAGTGATGTCACGCATATTAGTAATTGACCTTTCGTACTTAGCGTATACTTCCTGTGGCATTTTCATTTAAATTTTGCAATTCAAATTGCCTCGTGATAAACAATTAAAGGATGTTAAACAAAATAACTTCAGTTTGTGCTGTAAAAGAACAGACAGGTACCGATAATGACAAATCAACTGTCCATGTTCCCAGTATCCACGACGGGCAGCCGCCGATTAAATCATCCCCCAAAATTTTTCAAACGAATATCCCGCAGAGTAGTATCTTAAAATCTAGCACTGAACTAAAACGGTAAAAGGAGAATTTAGTTAATACAAATGCCTCTTTGTGACTACAGTTTGAAGAAAGCACTATGACGTGCTCGCTCTGCAAAAAAATTCAAAACGAAATGCAGTATAATATAATCACGATTTTTCGGATGCATGGATCAAAGGGTCCACAAATGTGCATGTGTAAAATGCTAAAGATCACTCGGCAACCAACAATATAGAATATTACCACAAACAAGACACTGATGACATAGAGTCTGATCATCATGAATCTGAAAGTTCAACAATAATAAATGTCATCATTTGGTGACTACTGCCGTAACTACTGCATTGGCTTTTTAGTACTTAAATATATCAATTATTAAACAACATAAAACATAATTTATTTCATTTGTATTTGCAATGTTTTGTGACAGGTACAATTTCTTTTATGTCAGGCACAAATTGGTTGGTACAGGACATTGTGTCAGGTACACCAATATTTTTTATTTCAAGGCTTGCTGTAGGATCTAACAGTGGGACACACTATATGCACACTGAAATATTTAGATAAATCTCATAAATAAAAAAAGTACTGAAAAGAAAACTAAATGGAATACTGTTCAGAGGCCTAATTCACAGAGGTTTCTTAGGCTCTACTGGACAATAAAGCATTGTCTTTGCAAGTCTTATAGCACTGTACCGTGGATTCGCAGTGTTGAGAGAGTTTAGTGAATTAGGCCCCTGGATGTTTGTGTGTGTGTGTGTCTCTCTCTCTCTCTTTCTCTCTCTCTCTCTCTCTCTCTCTCTCTCTCTCTCTCTCTCTCTATCTATCTCTGACCATGCTAAAATTGCTTTTTTTCTTCTTCTGCCCAGTCAGTCATAAAATGGGTATGTGGAATCTGCTTTGGTTTCCAGTGTTTTTTTCTTTTCCAACACAGAAGTAACAATAATATTGTGTTTTTACATGAGTATTAAATACTGTAAAACATGAATATAATGCAAGAGCAAAAGCCAACCAGAAATTAATATTAATTAATGTAAGGACTGTTGGTGTAAATGGTAATATGTATGGTTACCAGTACAATTATGACAAAAGCTAAAAACTGGACATGTTATTAATAATAATAAAATTAAACGAGAAAACTGATTTTGATTTTTGAAGTGTTTGTAGCTTACAGATGTGAGAGTGATACAGATCTATGTTACACAAGGGTTGTATGAGATGTATGCATGCAGATCATGCAGCTGGATGCACATACTTTCAGTAGTATCATATTGTGATGGTGATTATAAAACCATGCTAAAACTGTTGATAGATACAAGTGGAGAATCATTTGAAGAATAATACTTGGTAAAGACATTCTTGTTGACATGGAAATTAGTTTTCTAAAATCTATTCATGCATGGTGGATAAAGAACTCTTGAACATCAGTACAGCTCTTTTTACAAACATAAATTTTACCATGTCACACTTTTAATATTAATTTCTTTAATTTCATGTTTTACAGTATATAATTATTAATATTATCACTAGAAAATAAGTTAACCTTTTAGATTTTAATTACCTGTTTATAAGTATTATCTACATGTGAATAAATAGTATGAAAAAAAACCACTTTGTTGCAAATAGAATTTGATTAGAATTGGATAAAAGTCCACAAATATATATATATATTTATATTTTTGGTTTACAGCTTCAGCTTTGGGATACTGCTGGTCAGGAACGTTTCCGTAAAAGCATGGTTCAGCATTACTATCGAAATGTGCACGCCGTAATTTTCGTTTATGATGTAACCAAAATGAACTCGTTTGAAAACATGTCTCAGTGGATAGAGGAGTGCGACCAACATAACCTGAACAAAGATATTCCACGGATTCTAGTTGGCAACAAATGTGACATTAAGGAAAAGATTGCCGTGAACACAAACCTCGCACAGAAGTTTGCCGACTCTCACAATATGCCTCTGTTTGAAACTTCAGCCAAAGATGACGAGAAAGCCAATCACGTGGACGCCATTTTCATGACGTTGGCGCATAAACTTAAGAATTCTAAGCCTATGATGCCAGTGTATTTAACCCGCCACACTCACGCGTCAGCAGAAGGCACTAATTCTCAGGTGATTAATATAAGAGGAAGCCCTCAACACCGAGGGCTCCAGTCCGCCACGCAGCCCTCTGGTGCAGAGAAAACCGAGAGCTGTGCTTGCTGAATCTCAGTGTGAATTCAGAACATTAAAATTGGCTATTGCAAGACAAAAGTATAACTGGATGTATGTGTAAATATTTGCATTTTATGAGTTATTTTTAAGTTATTGTTGTTATTATTTTAATGTTGTGCTTTCAGTTTCATTTCATTTCGTAGGGTTGGAGTTTATTCATATGTATTTTTTGTTACATACTGTAACAAAATGAACCAACCTAGGATTGCTTTTTTAAAGAAAGATATGTTTGTTAATATTAATGTTATTACACAAATTGACAGCTTTTTCTGTTTGCAAGATTTTTAAAGTAACCATTTACTCAAGTTGGTCACATTAAAAGTGGCTATAAAACTAGTATTTACAATTTGACATGGTGAATCATAGGGATGAAAATTATGTAAAACAATATTCAGTTTACAAATAGTCACTAACATTTGGTTGATTATATAATAACACTGTAATATTAATACTTGTATATAGATATAGTAAATAGGTTTGGTTGTTTTATTTAAATGCTGCATATTTAGAATATGTATACACATACACTGGTATGCTGAATTGGGGGATATGTTTTATTGATTATTTTCTTAAGTAGACCACATATCATTTTTGGTATTTGAACATTTAATGTGTTGAAATTGTTTAATTATTTTGCTACTGTTTTTTTATTTTATAATAGAATGGATTTATGGAATGTAAGCATCTTATTTAACTTTGAACTTCTTATAAGTAAGTGTATCTTTCTAATTTAGTTAATCATTGCTCCTGCAATAACTTTAATAATTGCCTTAGGAAAATCACATGTTCAGAGAAAACAGTTTGCTTCAGCATTTGTGTTTTAAATATCTTTACTTGTTACTGTATTTCTTCATTGAAGTTGTGTCCGCAAAAAAGTGATGAATGCTGACACAAATTGCAATGACTGTGCATTTAGTCACAAAAGGTTAAGTTGTCACTAGTCAAATGAAGTTTATACTGGAAATAGTACTAGGAATGGGTATTGCCACTTGTTTTTGTGTTACAATGTATTATGATATGTGAATGTGTAATTAGAGTACATATTATTTAATGTGTGAAAATCTATAGTTGTATTAAAGATGTGTTCATTTAATAAGCTATACTTTTTGTTGATTGTTGTATTGTTACATTGTAAATGTTTAGAATGTGTGCAAAGCAGACACCTGCAAATTGATCTGATAACATCATACTAGCTAATCCAATAAATACACCAAGATCAACTTGTTAACATAATAAAAAAATAAAAATTGTATGTGTGATAAAATCATATTCAGTTAATGTGTTGGAAAAAACCCAAGTAATTTCATTTGAATTAGCAGCATCTCCAAAGTAAATGCCTGCAGTCACAAGTTCTGAAAATTAGCTGTGAATATCGAATTTGCTGCTTCTGTAACAAGTTTTGAGTTGTTGTTGAGGTTTATGAAAATGCTCATGTGTACAGTATACACCATTTCTCAAAAGTATATCATGATATATCATATTTAAATGATGTCTGTTTGCAAAAATTCAACACAATTGAACTTCATTTTGTCTTTCCAGAAATAATGTCGAACGTTGGCATGTTTTCCAAACAAAAGCTTGTATCTGTATTGTATAACTTTGCTGATATTGGTTAGCATTAACTGCATAGTATACAATACAGATTTCTTTCCATGTATAGGCTACTTCTGAAAAGCAGCAAGGGATCTTTTTGATAGTTTCTTTTAGACTGGATTGTACATGCCATGGTTATTCACAGTCATTACAATGGTATGTACTATCTTATTTGTGAGATATTGTATATATAAGATATCTTACTGATAATAAAAGATGGTAGAGTAAAGTTTTTTCTCTTTTATATATGTGGTCCTATAACTAGTTAAAATGTGTTAAGTGTGTCATTAAATAAAACATTTCTTCCTGGTTAATTAAACACCAGTGATTTACTCTATAAGTATTATTTATTATGTCACTGGGAATCAGTTTGCAGTTTATTGAAAATTAGAAAGTATGTCGGCAGAAAATTAAAAATGCATGATAATGTGGTTTTTTCCAACAAATCATTTTGATTATCAGTTGTTTGCAAGAATAATGCAGGACAATAAATAACCTTGTTTTTTTTTTACTGGGAGCCAACTTTCATGTATTGTGTACATAGTCATCAAGTGATAGTGTTTTCTACAGGAAGTGGGGTCACATTACACGTGCCATGTTAGCAAAGTAATTGTACTGGTATTGTGTTATTTGATCCATTTGCATTTGTCTGCATTGTTAACTGAGACTAATATTTCTTAATCCATTGTTTAAAAAACAACAGTCCAGCACTGCAGGTATTTCAACATTTCACTATCTAATATATAATATGCCCGCCAACTTACCTTTTTAATTTAAAATTTTAATGTTACATTAATTAATCAGGTAGTAAATTCTAAAGCAGAGAAAAGTGTAAATGAGAAATTTTGGATCCCATTTATTTATTTTGGTTCTTAAGAAGACCTAATGTTTTCTTTGCATCTAACTGAGCTTAATAAAATTTATTGTTAGAATTATTAATCTGGCCCTAGACAATGGGAAAGTATGAAATAACACGTGAGTTTTCTTTATACATGTACTACTGATATTTAGGTTTCCTATTTGCATTTCAGAATTTACATATTTTGATAATTGTTTGTGTAGCAACTTGCCTCTAGAGTGACATTTATTCCAATAGCTGAGCTATTGTTTTTCTTTTTGTTTGCTGTTCGTTGTCTTAATCTTGTGGATGAATAAATAGATCAGCATGTTTCAATTATTAATTACCACTAATATAAGCAGTTTTTCTATTGCATTTTTACCTATTAAACACCAGTGGACTTGCTAAAGTAAAATTACATTTTAATTGGTAATTTTTGTCTTTATAATAATTTTTATATATGTTTTGTGTGTGTACATATTGAAGTATTAATGATGATGTGCAATATGTGTATTTCTTGTGTATATATGTTGTTTAAGGCCAAGATGCTTATGTAATGATGTGTATTAAAACATTGTACATTGATTATTCACAGAATAAATTGTTAGGGTTTCACTGTTGGAAGGTGAGGTCCAACTTGTTGTTTTTTAGTTCTCATTATTCTTCCATACTTGTTATTCTAGATGTTGTGTCTTTGGCCTGTTTTCCATTAATGGGATTCCAGACGCAATTTATCTGTTGATATACTGAAATGTGCATTTTCATATTTGCATTTTTGCCAGCAGATTTCTATACAATATTTGACATCATTGAAGTGTGTTTTTAAACCACTAGTAAACACTTTTGACATTGCTCATCAGTTGACTGATTGTTCCTGTGCTCTGAATACCTGCACTGGAATACGTAGTTAAAAAAGGTACTGTTCATATGAACTATATTGATAAACTCTTGTGCAAAAGGGGCGGGACATAGCCGAGTGGTACAGCACTTGTCAGTGTGGGACCAATCCCCATCTGTGGACCCATTGGGCTATTTCTCGTTCCAACCAGGTATATCAAAGGCTGTGGTATGTACTACCCTGTCTATGGGATGGTGCATATAAAAGATCCCTTGCTGATAATTGAAAAGTGTAGGCCATGAAGTGATGTCAGCGGGTTTCCTCTCTCAATATCTGTGTGGTCGTTGACCATATGTTTGACACCATATAACTGTAAATAAAATGTGTTGGGTGCATCATTAAATAAAACCTTTCTTTCTTTCTTGTGCAAAATTGTGTTAATGGAAAGTTGTCATTTGATTTTTACCTATGAATTATATTTGCATAACCGGTGAGTTCCCTTTTCTTAAAACACTTGTACATCGGTTCTGCACCACACTGATATTCTAAATAAATATTTTTAATTAACTCATCCTAAAATGACATAGTATTTTTCTATGTAATGAGTTATGTATAAAGTGTTAAGAAAACTTGTTTAGAATGGTTTGCAACTTCTAATTTTAGAACATAGCTGTTCATCACATAACCTTTTTGTGGTTTGCATTATTTTGAAGTTTAATAACGAACATGAAATATTGTGCCATGCTGTTTAACACATTTCATTGTCATGGATAAATTGCAGTTTTTCTCTTTAAGGTCTGCTTTTCATTAATGCGTTAGCATATGGAAGTTTAACGATAAGTGCATATACTTGGTACCTTTTCAATAAACATGATTCTGTGCATGGGCATTTAGCACACTGAAATAAATAAATTTACACATGTAAGTTTTGTTGTTGTTGCGCATTGAAATCATAAAGCAAAGTATTTACTAGTCACTTAAAAGTACACTTCGGACTGGACTAAAGGGATGACGTTATATTGTGATGAATGTAATAAAAATTTAATTATTAAGTGATGAGTTGAAAACAATGTCTAATTTTTATACATACACTTTACAGTAAAATGTATAAAGTGGTTGCTTTTTTCGTTCCTTAATAGCTTTTTTATCTAGTATTTATTCTCAAACCAAATAAGTATGTGAACAGAAAACCAAATATTAATCAGTTGTCATCATGATAAGGAAAGTAGGGACAGGAGTTAACGCATTGTGTAATTTTAGATGGGGAGGAGAATTGCATAAAATATGCCAAGTTTTGCATCACGTAATGTTTTAATGGCAACTAATTGAGAGAAAGAAATTTGAAGGTACTGGCTTCAGACATTTGTTTTCAGACTAGATTACTTCAGTATTTGGTGTTGTGTAAAAATTTAAAGAGCAAGCATGACTTGTATCCATGCAGTGACGCCTGTATTTGGTGAGTTTTATAAAAACATTTATTTATTTATGCCCCACCAAAAGTACTGCTACTGTATCAGAGCTTGAAATAGGATGTAAAATGAGGCATGTTGTTATATTTCTTTTATAAGGAAAAACGTCTGTCTAAGAAAAAAATATGACCTGCTGGAAATCGGATATATCAGGATAAAGGGAGGGTTTAGAATGGTGCAATTTTTTTTTAACTTGGATGTATTTGTGAGCATTATGGAATTAAAATATAACGAGTGTGAATTAAATAGTGGATGAGATGGTTGTATATATATCTGTCTCTTGAAACATTAGGGGTGGGATGTAGTCTAGTGGTAAAGTGCTCGCTCGATGTGCGGTCGGTCTTGGATCCATCCCAGACGGTGGACCCATTGGGCTATTTGTCATTCCACGACTGGTATATCAAAGGCTGTGGTATGTACAACCCTGTCTGTGGGATGGTGCATATAAAAGATCCCTTGCTGCTAATCGAAAAGAGTAGCCTATGAAGTGGCAACAACAGGTTTCCTCTCTCAATATCTGTTTTTTCACATAACCATGTCTGATGCCATATAACCGTAAATAAAATGTGTTGAGTGTGTCGTTAAATAAAACAATTTTCATTTCGTTCAACATTTAGCGGGCAGCATGGCCCAGTGGTACAGTGCCCGCCTGATGCGCGATCAGTCTAGGATCGATCCCCGTCAGCTGACCACTGGTTTTTTTTCTCGATATAACCATAATTTAATGTGTTGAGTGCGTCGTTAAATAAACCAATTTTTTTTATTTCAGCATTGTTTTTAATGGGTTTTTGTGAAGAGTCTGATAGGTGAGAATATCTGTTTGACTTGCTTGGTGTGTAAAATTTACCACTTTTCACAGGCCACTGTTTTGAACCCTGCATTTGCTAGATATTATCACTTGATTGTCATGGGTATAGTATTTCTGCTTGAGTCTTTTGTGTGAAAAGTGTTTTATTTATGAATGGATACTGGCTGTGATTTTATTATATATAATATTTATATATGATATTTATATGTTTGCTTTAAAACATGTTAATGCTTTCATTTTAAGCAGAACATTTAGGGCTGTGTATTGAAAGATATATAATGCGATTAGTTATATGCTGCTATAACTACTGTTATTGTTGATTTTTACTTCAAAAGGTAACTTTAACTAAATTACTTCATTCTTGTATCTAACAAGTAGCTTCAAACTACATATATTTTGTTCAGTTGGTGTAGTTTTTATCGAACATAGGCCTAATCTAAAAATAAAAATTTAATCATTTGAGGACAAGTCATTTTATTTTGGATGAATCTATTACAAGACATAAAATGTATTCATGCTTGGTTGGTTTTGATATATTTATGCATACACCACACAGAACTGTGGATGGGTGTTTTGGGGATGAGATTTGGGGTTCTTCATTAGTGACATCTTTACAACAGTCCTTCCTGGATATTTAATAGTTTCTTACATTTTTGTTTGTTTGTAATAACTGTAAGTCATTTTGGACTTGTACCCTTCTCCCATCTCCCTCCTACCTTTAAAGTTACTATATGTTTTTCTCTCTTCAGTTTCTGCAATACTGTTTTAAAGAATTACTCGCATATTTTGTTTAAACGTTTTACCTTACCAAAAGAAATTGAGGAATAAGTTCACTGAAAGTCTGTGCTTGATAATTATTAGGTACATGGATAACATTTTGTGTAACCAGAACATTTGACCAATTACAAATGTTTTATTCAAATACATGTGTGTATATAATTAATGTGCATTTGTAGGGTTAGGAATTGTTTTGAAATTCAGCATGGTTCCTTGAAGTGCATATAATTAATAAACATTTTCTGAATCTTCTTTGATGTTTGTGTTATGTAGCCACACTGGTATGTTGTAAGAACTTTCAAGAGAGTGGCGTCTGTTTCTGTTTAAAACAACTAGAAAATAAGGATGCATGTTATTATTAGTGTATTGATATTTTATTATTCAAAGGGTTAAAAAGTAGAGAATACTACATGAGTAGACATTGGATATCGTATATTACAATGAGTTATTTTAAAATGTATCTTAACGAGCAAATGCAGGTTATTTTTTAAACAATGAGTTGTATTCTATTTCTTAAATATATTGAAAATGTTTTAAAATAAACTTAAATGCCTTTTTTGACGAAAACCTGTTTACAGTCCTTGCATTTATAGTTAATTTGTGTGTCAAACAAGTCAATTTCAGATTATCTTGTATGTCATGTAGTGATCGATTGACTGAGTTTTTTTTTTCAATTGATAGTATGGCATTGGTGACCTGGTAGGTATATACTGTCCTGTCTGTGGAATGTGCATATAAAAGATCCCTTGCTGCTAATCAAAAAGAGTAGTCCATGAAGTGGTGACAGCAGGTTTCCTCTCAATATTTGTGTGGTCCTTAACCATATGTCTGATGCCATATAACCATAAATAAAATGTGTTGATTGTGTTGTTAAATATAACATTTCTTTCTTTCTGGTGACTTGGTCATTACTTAGGAGCAGCCAGTCATATGTCTATAAAATGTTAACACATGTACGGTATGTGTGTTAACAAGTATGTATTATAACAAATGGTGCTCTTGCCAACGGTTGAGTAAGAATACTTATTATTACATACCTATTCAATCTTACTATAGTGACATTTTCAAACCATGTGATAAATTTATCTTGTTTCACACATGTATACAATCTGGATCAGAACTTTTTTATGAAGAATACGTTTTTTTATTTTTGTTACTTACATATATATGATTTACAAATTAGTCTCATAGTATTTGAAACATACAAGATTGCCACAGAGTACGATTCTCAACATTAAGTAAATCCATGCGGTCTCATGGTTTATAGTTTTGCACAAAATAAATAGAGCGTGGAAACAACATGTGAAGTTCTGAATATTTACAATATACCTGACCTGTATCGACACCTTCAGTAATTTATTTATTTCAAGTTTGTTGTCGGTCGAAAACCTCAATTTCTTTGATTCGACTTATGTTTCTTAATATTATGAGAAGGAAGAGCCTGACATTACTAAATGATCTATATAGTCTACCTGAAGTGGTCCATTTAATTCAGGTTTCAAGTAACTTTAAACTTGTATCATGCATTACCTTTGTTGCTATATGTTTTCCTTCAAATTTGTTGACTGTGCTGTAAATGTATTGTGATACAGGAAATGCATATCGCGATATATATCTTGATTCCAAAATCCTCCTAAAAACCATTACTAGTAGAGAGCACCACAGCAACAACATCCTATAATTGATGTTTACGGATGGTTTTTTTCCATCCTAGCTAATATCTGGTACATCAAAGGTTGTGGTATGTGGTGCTTATGAGAAATAAAAAGGTAATACAGTGGATTCTGTCTAAACCAGATTTTGTGAAATCTGGATCTCTGCATAAACTGATCCATTTCTAAAGCCCCGTCCAGCTACCGTTTATCTCTTAGGTATAAATCCGTACTCTGTCTACTCCGGACTTCGGATAAAAAATCAAGAATAAAAGAACCGTTCATGCATTAATTACCACTGTCTACACTGGATTGGGATTTGACTGAACAATGGGTTGCTTCATTAGTTGAACAATAATTGTCAATTGTCAAGTAATCAGGACACTGTCACCAGATCAAATACAAAATGTAATCACGCTCGTGTGGAGGTTGCTCTTATTGCGGTATGACCAAAAACATGTTTAATATGCAGCCACAAATATTTTATGAAGAAAAATATATTTGATTATGTAATTATAATCAATAAAAAGTCTGGTGCGTAATCTTATTCAACTTAATAAAACTTTAATAATAGATGTTTTTTTGTTGGGTCCAAAGGGAATTTTCTACTCTGTTCAGTGGAGCAAGACTTAGCCCAGTGGTACAGCACTCGCCTGATGCACGATCAATCTAGGATCAATTCTTGTCGATGGGCCCATTGTGCTATTTCTCATTCCTGCCTCTGCTCCACAACTGGTGTAACAAAAGTCATGGTATGTACCATCCTGTCTGTGGGATGGTGCATATGAAAGATCCCTTGCTGCTAATCTATAAGAGTAGCCCATGAAGTGGTGCCAGCAGGTTTCATCTCTCAATATCAGTGTGTGGTCCTTAAAAATATGTCCAAAGCCATATAACCGTAAATCAAATGTGTTGAGTTAATTGTTAAATAAAACATTTTCTTCCTTTCTGTTCAGAAAATATTCTTTCTGGAGCTGATGATCTAAAAACATCATCTGTTGCCAAAGTTATTTTTCTCGTCTAAACATTTGTATGTTTATCTCCACATTAGTGGGATCTAGATTGGTCAGTAGGGTGCTTACCTGAAGTACTTTGACTGAAGGATCAAACCACGCAAGTACATCCCTTCCTAACTAGTGCCCCACGACTAATAAATTAAAGATTGTTGTATGTGCGGCTAATGGTAAAATGTGTCTTGTTTCCTCTGTTGACAGTATAGCCAATGATTTATAAATCAATGTTCTTTAGTGGAGGTAGTTAAACAAAACAAACTATCTTTTAAAATTTACTACTATACTGAATCAGCTTGTCAAATCTCATGAACGTGGATCAAAGTTGGTCATAACAGGATATGTCTCTTTATCCTGCAACCACCATTTCTACTGACAGAATATGATGACGGGTAAAGCAGTCATATCCTGCTACTAGCAGCTTGTGACTTGACGTCACATGATGTCACACGCATAGCTACATTACAAAATCGCTCATTTGACCTCTAGGTCATCATACAATGTGGCTGAAATAACAGAAATAATAGCTTTTCCCCTTAATTTTTATGTTCTGCAGGATAAAGATAATAACTAGTTAATGTCAGATAACTGCTTTATCCCATTCAGGCTGCATGAGAAATTCGGCTCTGCAGAGCCTCGTGGAATTTCCCATTCTTACGGTCACTGTATAAAGCAGATAATCGACATCATTAACTAGTTGTTCTCTATGTACCTAATCAAGATGCACAAAGTGTGCTCAATAAATATTTATTAGTTGGTGTCGTAAAGACATCCATTACTAAAAATCTATATTTTAACTTAAATTGTTGTTTAACTGTTGTAAGTTTTTAACATCATCCACATTGACTGGTTAGTGCTTAGAGATGAAGAAACTTCCAAATCAATCTACTTTCGATTAGTGCAGTTTTAGTTTACCCAGCTTTGGAGATGGACATCGCTGAATGGTAAAGCAGTCCATCTAGGATCAATCCCCATCAGTGGGCTATTTTAGGTTCCAACTAGTGCACCACAACTGTTATATCAAGGTTGTTGTTGTTTTTAATTGCACCACTGGAGCACATTAATTAATCATCGGCTATTGGATGTCAAACATTGGTAATTCTGACACATAGTTATGAGAGGAAATCTGCTACATTTCTCTTAATGCAGCAAGGAATATTTAAATATGCATTTTCCCACAAACAGGACAGCACATACCAGCCATGGTGCACTGGCTGAAACGAGAAATAGTCCAATGGGTCCATCGGCAGTGATGGGTCCAAGACTGACCGTGCATCAGTCAAGTACTTTACCACTGGGCTATATCCTGCCCCCCCCCCCCCCCCCAATTATATCAAATGCTGTAGTATGTGCTATCCTGTCTGTGGGATAGTGCATATAAAAGATGCCTTGCTACTAATGTAAAAATGTAGCGAGTCTCCTAAGAAAAAAAAAAGAAAAAATTAAAAAATCCTCTCTAAGACTACGGTATGTCTAATTACCAGCTTTGACACCCATTAACTGATGATTAACAATCTCTTTGGCAGACACAGTACAAAATGCCATATGTTCATGAAAGGAGAAAATTGTCAAAAGTTTTTATTTTATTTCTCATTCAAACCAATGTCTCATGATAGGTAACCTATATTAAAGGTTACATTACAAGGGAATGTGTATATAAATGTTCCCTTTCTACTGACAAATACATGTCAGAATTTTCCCAACTTTTAACATTCTTTGATGATTAAATAATGTTCTCGGTAGCCGATGATTAATTCATTAAAGTATTCTGATGTCATTACTGAAAGGTAACTTTGATTAGTTCATTAGATAAACTCAATACAAATTTATCAAAAATACTTCCATGTACCAGTACATATATGTACAAATGTCAACTTTGTTGAACACAAATGAACAAATTTAATAACTTATGGTTGTGGAAAAAAGTACATAAGCAATAAGATTTTTTAAAAGTGATTTATTATTTTGAATGATGAAGTCAAACTCATTATGTACATTTAAAAAAAAAAGGAAAACATTTGGCACATACAATAAAAACAAAACATGTAAACATCAATAATATACAGTGTTTTGCATTCTGTTGACTAGAGACATTAATCTATTTTATGATTAACCAATTTAAAAAAAATTTCTATTTATACTAATAAATTGTTAATGTTAATGCATTGAATAAAATAAAGTGTTATTTACAACAAATATTAAAAGTTTTATTGAATTTTTTAAAGAATGTTCAACAGATGTCCACATTAAATGAAATTTTTTTAAAGTTGGGTTCTATGGGTAGAAAATGTTCTTTAAAATATATTAATTCAGAAAATTTCACTATAGGCCTATCATGTTTTATCGTCACTGACTGTTGAAAGTGTTATTTTCACTGTAAGACAGCCTGAACTATTTTGCTGCTGGCATTTTAAAAATAAAGGTAAATTGCCAAAAATTATATAATAAATAGATTATTTCATGTTTTTTGTCAAATATGATTTATATCTCATATCGTGAAGTTTGTAATCATATCACACTCATCACACTTGCGCAACTCATGAGATATGATTGCACTTCACTCATAAAAATCATATTTGAAAAAAACACCATAAAATACCCTCTATATATCACAAGTTGTGTTAACTACAGGTGATATTACATAGTGGACA
>JAECMU010250827.1:0-15502 GCA_016106625.1 Dracogyra subfuscus | reverse complement strand
TACACCATATAATCATAGAAGTGGGATGTAGCCCAGTACTAAAGTGTTCGCTTGATGTTCAGTCAGTCTAGGATCAATCCCTGTCGGTGGGCCCAATGGGCTATTTCTCATTCCAGCCAGTATCAAAGGCATGTGGTATGTGCTAAGCTGTCTATGGGATGGTGCATATAAAAGATGCTGCTAATCGAAAAGAGTAGCCCATGAAGTGGCCACAGAGGGTTTCCTGTCTCAATATCTGTGTGGTCCTTGACCATATGCCAGATGCCATATAACCATAAATAAAATATGTTGAGTGCATTGTTAAATAAAAATTTCTTTTCCTTTCCACTTAACCATATCAAAATGTTTGTGTGCTTCATTAAATCAAGTATTTCTTCCTTCATTCCACTGCAAGGAGTGAATGTAATTGGGGTAGAGCATACACCTAGGACTCGGGGTGGGAGATAGCTCATTCAATGGAGCAAGTGATTGAGGTGCTTGGATTGATGGATTACATCCTCTCAGTGGATCCCACCCCCCCAATGCCTGGTATATAAAAAGCCATGGTATGTGCTGTTCCATCTGTGGGAAACTGTATATAACAGATGTCTTACTGTTAAAGAGGAACAAATAAGTCTACACCTCTCTCTACGACAGGTGTGTGCTACAACAGCTTGCCCTGAATGTGCATGTTAAGCCCTCTGACCTGACCCGACCTGAAGGCAAAATGTAACGACTTTCCTCTATGTTCGATCAAATAATTGTCATCCAATAGCTGATGAACTTAAAACATTTTCACCTTAAGTGCACGATTGATTGCCAGTAGTATGTACTGTCCTGCATAACAGAAAGCACATTATTATAATTTAAGACCTTTGTTGCTTTTTGGTGAAAAAAAAACCAGTTGATGAAATAACCCTATTTTACACCAAATGAACACTGTTAATGTTGAACACCTGTTACATTTCCTTGTCTTGAGTTTGAAAGGCCTGTTTATGTGAATATCATAAAATCACTCGATCTTTTTCAGATGTCATTTGAGAGTACTAACGCATTTGCCTCCCTTGAATGCCTCGACTCGACTCTGGAGGATAGTATAGATTTGACTCGCTCAAGTATGTGTTTTTCACCACTTCATACAATATATTTTTAATGGAGGAATATTTTTTTTTGAATCTAGATCACCCATGGGGTAATTATATTTATAAAAATCAACACCCCTCCCCACCCTAATTTCTTTTTTAAAAAATCAGTTAAATCGAATTCAAATTTATTTCATAAATAATTGTAAGTAGTTAAAATGAGTTTAAGAACTGAAGAATTAAGAAATTGTGTACACTTTATTTTAATTCACATTCAAATTTTATTTTGTACAGTAGGTGTGGAAATAAAATTATTAATTTAGAAATTTAAGCTGAATTTTCTGTGGTATTATTTATATCTGTGTTAATTGATATGCTGTAGGTAGTTTTAACAATATATCTTACTATTGTCATCTATGGTATTTGATTTTTAGTGGCACACCCTTTAGAATTAAATTTAAAATAGAAAATATGATATTTAATATAATAGAGTTTGTTACAGAACAAATTAAAATGGAAAATATAATATTTAATACAATAAAGTTTGTTAAGAAAAAAAGAAGAGAAAAATATAAGATTTAATATAATAAAGTTTCTAAAGTAAAACATTAAATGGAAAATGTGATATTTAACAAAGTTAATTAAGAATAAATTAAAATAGAAAATTTATTATTTAATATAATAAAGTTTATTAAGAAAAAATAATTTTAAAATGGAAAATATGATATTTAACATAATGTTTGTTAATTAATATAATTGTAGGCTCGTCACACTCGCTGGATGAACAGACAGATGATGCCATGGATACGGATCTGTCAGACTCCGATACGTTTGACGCCGAGTTCCGACAGAGCAAGCGAAGCTACTACATGGACAAGATGGAATATGAAGTCGTGTCGGAGTAAGTATTAAAAAAAAAAAGTGGGCAGCATAGCCCAGTGGTACAGTGCCCACCTGAGGCGCGGTCGGTCTAGGATCAATCCCCGTCAGCTAACCACTAGAGTTTTTTCTCGACATAACAATATGTCCGACACCGATATAACCGTAATTATAATGTGTTGAGTGTGTCGTTAAAAAAAAGAAAAAGAAAAAAAAAAAAAATATATTAAAAAAATAAAAGTATATAAGAAGACTTGCTTTGAAGTGGTATCGGAGTAAGTATTTAAATAATACAGTATATGAGAAGACATGGTTCTTACGCGTCCTGGAAATCCTGGAATGTCCTGGAATTTTGTGATTTTAAAATCCAGGCCTGGAATGTCCTGGAAAAAGCAGTACATTTTATTGTGTCCTGGAAATGTCCTGGAAATATAGGCCAAACATTTGGTGGTTTATTTTTCCTCAACTTTACTTTTGTTGTTCCCATGACCTGTCTACATTTAGACAACAATTTCTTCTAAAAACATTCATTGATTGGACATTTCATGTCCTGGAAAAATAAGAAAAAGTTCTGGAAAAGTCCTTGGAAATGTCCTTGAATTTCATGTTTTTACAAGTGTAAGAACCCTGGAAGACATACAGTGAAGATTAAAAGCACCAGCTTGAATCTTGACATATCCCTCTCATTTGTGGAGAAAGTTTTATAAAAATTATTGTAACAGGTCATGAGTAATTTATTTTAGTTGAAAGATTTGCTGTTTGTTTTGTGAACATCCAATTACAATTAACAAGTCGTGAGTAATTTGTCATAATTGTAACATTTATGGTTACACAATACATAAATGCATACACAAATATTAAATATTACTGTTACAAATATGACAAATAAAATGAATAAAATAAAACAAAATAAACAAATACATCAATAAATGTGATATGTCTGTTTCCAGAGAGTTTTGAAAGATCAGTTTGAGAGTTAGTTAACATTCGTATAATACATAAATAAATAAGTAAATACAGTGACACACTTCTAAACTGGACACCTACTGGATCAAGTAAAAATTCAGTTTTAGGGGTATCTGGTTTAGACAGGTTACATTCTGTACTGATACTCATCATGTATTTATCTTATTGATGTGCTTACCTTTGACACCTAATAGCTGAACTCTATGTGCTGAGGTATCGTTAAATATTCATTTATTCAGTCATTTCATTCATCATTCATTCATTCATTCATTCATTCCATTCATTCATTCATTCCATTCATTCATTCATTCATTCATTCATTCATTCATTCATTCCGTTCATTCCGTTCATCCATTCATGCATTCATCCATCCATTCATTCATTCATTCATTCATCCATCCATCCATCCATCCATCCATCCATCCATCCATCCATCCATCCATCCATTCATTCATTCATTCTTTCATTCATTCACATGTATTTTTTAAGAGGGACAATGAAAAATGCCCAGTTAAGAAGTGTTTCCCTGTAAATAAATTAATGAATGTGCGTGTCTCTTTTCAGAAATCTATCGAAGGAACATTTTGAAATTTATATATCATAGCTGTAAGATTTGTGCTACATAGAGTAAATAGATAAAAAAATATATATAAATTGATATTTTTGATAAATAATGTGCATATCTGTTTTCAGAAAGCTGTTGAAGGAACATTTTGAAATTTATATATCAGACCTGTAAGATTTGTGCTACATAGAGTAAATAGATAAAAAAATATATATAAATAGGATTTTTTTTTTAATAAATATGCATATCTGTTTTCAGAGAGTTGTTGAAGGAGCAGGCCCATGGCTACATCCGAGCGATCCAGTGGATTCTGTTGTACTACTTTGAGGGCTGTCCGTCCTGGAGCTGGTGAGATACCTCTGCCTTGATAGTCTCGTCTTAAAGGCTTTAATGTAGTAATTGGAGGGTGGGATGTAGCCAGATGCCGACTCCAAACCCTGAGTGAGTGGTTAGGCTCAATGGGTAGGTGTAAATCACTTGCACCGACCAGTGGTCCACCGGCTTCAGTGGCGTCGTGGTTACACCATCGGTCTACAGGCTGGTAGGTACTGGGTACGGATCCCAGTCGAGGCATGAGATTTTTAATCCAGATACTGACATCAAACCCTGAGCAAGGCTCAATGGGTAGGTGTAAACCACTTGCACCAACCAGTGATCCACTGGCCTCGGTGGCGTCGTGGTTACACCACTGGTCTACAGGCTGGTAGGTACTGCGTTCGGATCCCAGTCGAGGCATGAGATTTTTAATCCAGATACCGACTCCAAACCCTGAGTGAGTGGTTAGGCTCAATGGGTTGGTGTAAAAGATCCCTTGCTGCTAGTCGGAAAGAGTAGCCACTTATATTTCAGAGCTGTAAGTGTCACTTTTGTTGCCTACTTTTGGGCCATTAGTTATTGTGTGTGGTGTGTGGGAGGGACTTTTGTGGAAGGGGGAGGTCCTTTGAGTTTTAAAACCATGGGCGATTGATCCTACATGTAGACAGTTTTAAACCACAAGGGGAACTTTGTCTCTCAGTCTTTTTTTTGTCTTTTTTTTTGGTAGGGAGGGCTCAACTAAGTAGTTGTGTATAACAGTGTGCACTATGTAATGGAGAAGTATAAGCAGGTATAGATTCGTGAAAAACAATTCACAAGTAAATTTGGAGTGGGAGTAAATTGTTGTTTTTTTAATCTACAATTCCAAGTGTATTCTCCAACTTAATCTGTTATTCATTAAAACAAATTAACTTCTGGATTAATTATCTTATATAATGAAAATATTGGTTAAAATGGCAAAGAGTACCGGTATTTGCAAAACTACTAACTGAAAACTATAGGATTCTTTCAGACCTAACCTGAACAATTTAGTCAGGAAATCCTCAGCACTAGATGGCTGGCATTAAGTGTGATGCATGTGCTAAATGTGTAATCTATTATTTTTAATTTAGTTTCTGAATAGAATACATTACTATCACTGGTATCAAGTTTGTAAGTCTTAAAGACATATTGTCACAGACCACTGACCTATTTAAAGGCATTGTCACAGATCACTAACCTATTTAAAGGCATATTGTCACAGACCACTGACCTATTTAAAGGCATATTGTCACAAACCACTGACCTGTTTAAAGGCATATTGTCACAGACCACTGACCTATTTAAAGGCATATTGTCACAGACCACTAACCTATTTAAAAGCATATTGTCACAGATCACTGACCTATTTAAATACATTGTCACAGACCACTGACCTATTTAAAGGCATTGTCACAGATCACTGACCTATTTAAAGGCATATTGTCACAGACCACTGACCTATTTAAAGGCATATTGTCACAGACCACTGACCTATTTAAAGGCATATTGTCACAGACCACTAACCTATTTAAAAGCATATTGTCACATATCACTGACCTATTTAAAGACATATTGTCACAGATCTCTGACCTATTTAGAGGTCTAACAAAGTATTACCTGAACAAAAATAATTTGATTTGTCCCTAAATGTACTTTATTCAACCATTTTCATAACCACCACACTCCATTTATTCATGATATTTTGTAAAAATAATTGAATTATGGCAATGGTCCATAATTAAAAAACTAAAACTGCTGAGAGAGTTGACATGGATTTCACTCCCATCATGGTTTAGTTACGGTGATGCGATACTCAGATTCGGTATCCAACAATTAATGTAATTTTATTTATTATCAATTTTTAGAGAAATAAGGTCCTTAAATCCACCACAGTATGCTTTTAAATTTCATGCTTATATGATGATGAAGATGGATTAAAGTTGTGTACTTTTCTACAGTGTATATGTTCTGTCAGTGGTGGGTTCGAAAGAAATGTTTCATTTAATGACACACTCAACACATTTTATTTACTGTTATTTGGCATCAGACATATTGTTAAGGTGGTGGGTTTGAATCTCTGACCTGAATGCATGAAAAGTTCAAATTGCATTGTTTCACAGATGTTGATTGTTGAAAAAATAATCTACACCTAGATCAATAGTGTCACATGACGGGTATGGATTAAAATTGTATATAAAACGATGTATGCTTTTTTATTATGTATTATTTTGTACAGGTACTACCCACAGCACTACGCTCCGTTCATGAGTGACGTGAAGGATTTCAGCGATATGAAGATCGAGTTTGACCTGGGCAAACCGTTCCTGCCGTTCCAACAGCTGATGGCCGTCCTGCCCGCCGCCAGCAAGGAACTCTTACCTGAGCCTTTTCAGGTGAGAATCGCAACATTTACCATCTCCACTTTACAAAGTGAAACAGCCAAGATATATAAGTATTATAGTGAGCTCCGTGGTCTAGTTTATAAGCTGCTGGACAATCAAGCTGACGACGGTGGTTCAAATCCCGTCAAAACTGACTCACACATTCATTCATCTTTCCCATCGATCACCCTCTGCCTATCATTCTCATTGTCTTAATATAATAAACAAATCCTATTTCTCCAACAATTTCAATCTGTTTCAACCCTTTCTGTCAGTTTCCTCCAATTCTGTCTTGAATTCTGAGCTGTCCACACCATCGCCTACCTGTCTGAACTTTCTCTGTGGGCGCAGTCTCTGTGTATTTTTCTGCACAACCTGGCATCTTCGTCCTCTGCCACTAATAAAGCTGGTCTGACCCATGGCACTAGATAACGACCGCCGGTAGTAGGTGTGTATAGTAGGTGGTTACAGGTGCCTCTTAACAATGCCAGAAGTATCTGCTGAACACTCCCTGAAGTGGTCAGACTAAGCCCACAGCTAAAAGCTGATGGGGAATGACAGGTGTGTGGCACAGATAACCACAAGAGACAAGCACATGTTGATGTTGGAGAGACTAGGACTGGGATGTGGAGGTGGACAGCAAAAGAAGTTGAAAGATAGGAGTTGCCAGATTGGAAAGAAATGAAATGGAATTCAAAGGACAGAAAGGATAAAAATATTTTAAAAATAAAATATAGGTATTATTTTTCTGATGGCAGCAAAAATGGAGTAAATTGTGTCAACATTTGCGTTAAAAATTTAGTGTTAAAGTTTCACGTTTAGATCAGTTTCTTCAGTGTTTTCCCTGGCTTGTTTTAGCATTGTGCGGCACCATGCCTCAATAGTCTAGCACCATCTTGCCTTAATCAGCACCATGCTGCTCTGAGATTAAACAAGCCTTTTTTTAATAATCAGTTCTAAAATTGCCTAAGTTTATAAATAAAAAATAAAAAAAAGGTATTTATTTTATTTATTAATAAAATATACCAGTTATATATTTTGCCTTTCTTTTATTAAAGCCAGCGCATTAATTACATTTTTATACTGATGTAAAGAAATAATGGAGCACTTTGTATTTGAGACCAAATGTAATTCACTACTGGAGTAGTTAAATGTGTATAAAATACAGAGATGTATTGTGGCACTGCTGTTTCAATTTAGAACGACCATCACAATTGCGCCAAAATTCCTTCAGTTAACTTGCGCACTTAACTACTTTCGGACCTACCCATTAGGGTATCAAAATTCCATAGCACCCCATACCTCCCACCTGCCACCAAGTTGATTGGGCTACTGGTTCTCCCTTGAACCTGATAGCGCAGGTGGTCCCCCCTCCCCCTCCCCCACACCTTTCCTGTCACAGACGGAGGGATCCGGCCAAGGCCGGTCCCTGCGACTGTGATAGGCGTACGCTACAACAGCTTGCTCTGAACGTGTACGTAAAACCTTTAGGACTTGGACTTGTGGCACTGCATGTCAGTACTGTGGGGATTGACGTCCAGTAACACAGTTAATTTCCTGATACTTATCCATGGGATCAGTGATTTAAAAAATTTATTAGCCATGATTAAAAATGTACTAGCCCTACTTTAAATAAGTACAACTTTACTAATAGTAATAATTAGATATATCACCTAAATAGGGAGCTTGAGCTTATAAATCCTTAGATTGGGGTAGAAAGAGGGGTAAGGATATTCCTATTTACAAAATATGTAAATACAGCATTTGACAAGGGTTTTTTTCCCACTAGCTGTCGGGCTAGTTGTAGTAGTTATTTACTAGCCCAACACTGAATATCACTAGCCATGGGAGTGGGGCTACCATAATCTAGAAGCACTGCTTATGGACGAGGATTTTGGTTATATTCAACATATGATGTTACTACTTACGTGTTCCTTTATTTCTTTTCTTTGGTATTATTTTATTTAAAAAAAATAAAAATAGTTCTTGAATGTAAACAAAAAGTGCCCTGAAAATGGTGACCACACCCCCAAATTGTTTAGTCTGCCATGCCTTGCCAGATTTCTAGACATAACACTATTCTGTATGTCCTAGGTCATTAAAACTTGGTTTATAGTTGCATCTAGGGATGTTCATCGTACTGTCTGCAAATTGTGTATGTTAGGAGAGACATTTAATTTGATGTAAATGTTTATATTTATAGAATCTTTACAAACATCCTATATTAAGGAGCCTCTCAAGGACGTACTAAAAATATGGTTCTTTTAGATTGGGTGTAATTAATAATATTGGTTAATGTTTAACATTATTATTTCTTGTTATACCGTACATAACCTGACCTCTGACCCCTGACCCCTGACATACGGGCATGACCCAATGGAAGATTTCAGCCCCTTGATTGATGTTGGGATGTTTGGGCAAGTCCATAGTCCAAGGGGGAAAGTTACATAGGGTGTAAAACATTTGACTCGCACAAACAAAATAAAAAATAAATAAAAAAGGATATTTCATGTTTTTTGTCAAATATGATTTATATCATCGAGTGAGATTTGCAGTCATATCTCATGAGGCGAAAGTGTGATGAGTGTGATATGATTGAAAACTTCACGAGATGAGATATAAATCATATTTGACAAAAAAACCCATGAAATGTTCTATTTATTATATCACTTTTGGCAATTTACCTTTATATTTAAAATGCCAGCAGCAAAATAGTTCCGGTCTTCTTAGTGAAGATAACATTTTTTATAGTGATGATAGCTCGTTTTAGAGTGAAAAAGTGAAATTTTCACTCTAAAATGTGTTATCATCACTGAATGATAGTTTTATTTCATTGATAGTTTAAGATATTTCACTAAATGGTATATAATATATGAGAGTATTTTTCTTTGTTTTCAGGATCTGATGACCTCAGTTAATTCCCCAGTGATTGAATATTACCCGGTTGATTTCAAGTCGGATCTCAATGGCAAACAGCAGGAGTGGGAGGCCGTTGTTCTCATCCCATTCATTCAAGAGGTAAAGTAATTATTAGTAGTTATACAGTGAAACTTCTTTAAACCGGACACCCCTCATACCAAATAAAACGTCCTATTTAAAGAGGTATCCAGTTTAGAGAGGTTCTCTTCTGTACAGATATTTAAAAGGGGGCCACACAAAATGGCCAGTTTTGAGGGAATTCTGGTTTACAGAGGGTCCGGTTTTCAGAGGTTTCACTGTAGTAAGAAGGAACGAAGGAAATGTTTTATTTAACAACACACTCCAGGCTGCAAAATGACCGGGTTCGCATCGCAAAATGCGATGCATAATCTTGGAATCGCGATACAAAATTCAAACAATGATTAGTGGTTTGCGATGCATATTTTTTGCAGCCAAACTGAATTAGCGCCTATCCTATTTTCAGTGGTTTTATAAGGGCCTCGATCTGTGATAAAAATCTATTGAGATCGTGGGTGAAAAAATGCGCTTATGGTCGATCGGGTTTGTCAGTAAATATCACTTAGAATAAGGTAGATGACCAAGTGTGACCACTGGTGATTATTATTTCTGACATATATTGTTGTTCAACTAAACAAGTGATAGTGATTGGTCAATCACATGTACAGTTCTGTACTTTTTTTTAATTTAGTGTTAAGCAACACACAATACATTTGAAAGTCTGTACATTCAATAAAAACAAGCATTTTTAATGAAAAGAATGTGTTTTATTAATTTTTACTTATTTTATAAAAGTGCTAATCAAAATCCAGTAGTTGCTATTCAATTCTTCATCCAGTAGGAAAAACTGCTAATCAAAATTTTAAAAACAAATTACACCCTGCACTCAACATATTTTATTTACATTTATATAGTCTTGAACATATGGTTATGGACCACATGGATATTGAAAGAGGAAACCCGCTGTTGTCACCTCATGGGCTGCTCTTTTCGATTAGCAGCTAGGGATCTTTTATATGCACGGCCTCTGTTACACCAGTTGTGGAGCACTGCCTGGAATGAGAAATATCCCAATGCTTCCGCTGGTGGGGATCGATCCTAGACCGACTGTGCATCAAGCGAACACTTTACCACTGGGCTACGTCCCCAGTTGTAGGAGTATTAATATCATTAGTAGTGTTTTTTAAAGATTTTTTTATTATTATAATTTGTAAACAATTTTTTATCACACTGCCCCCTTTCTTTTTTCTCCTTTGAATTCCATTCTAATTCTTTTTATTTGGCAACTCCTACGTTTCAACAACTTTCGCTGTCCCCCATTGCACTATTTCTCATTCCAACCAGTTCACTACAACTGGTATATCAGAGGCTGTGGTATGTGCTATCCTGTCTATGGGATGGTGTATATAAAATATCCATTGTTACCAACGGAAAAATATAGCGGGTTTCCTCTCTAAGACTATATGTCAGAGTTATCGAATTATTTTAGCCGATGATTAATAAATCGATGTGCTTGAGTGATGGTGTTAAATAAAAAAAATAAAAATACGCCCAACCTCTACAACCCAGTCCTTGTCTCTCTATCCACATCAGGTGCTTTTTTTTTCTTTGCTTTTTTTCTCTCTTTTATTTTTTCTTAATCTCACTGCCAATTTCCTTCCTCGACTTTGAATTCCATTTCCTTTCTTTCTGATCTGGCAGCTTTTTCTGCTGTTCACCTCCACATTCTGATTTTTGTTTCTCAGATCTAGCGCTCGTTAGAGCACTTGCCTGAGGTTCATGAGTCGAAGGTTCAAATCCCATCGGTGGACCCATTCTCAGATTGTTTATGGGGTGAGATTTATCTCAGTTGGTTGAGTGCTTGCTTGAGGTGCTTGCGTGACAGGATTGAACCACCTCTGTGGATCCATTCAGCTGATTGAGTTTTTACCAGCTAGTGCACCACAATTAGTCAAAGGCCATGGTATGTGCATAAAAAAGATCCCTTGCTGCATTAGGATAAAAGGAAGCGGGTTTCCTCTGACGACTACGAGTCAGAATTACCTAATATTTAACATCCAATAGCCAATGATTAATACATCAATGTGCTCTAGGGTTGTCATTAAAACAAAATAAACTTTAACTGATTGTTTATTTTCCCATTGCAACTACCTGTCCATGGTTTATCAAAAGCTGTGGTATGGGCTGTCCTGTCTGAAAATGTTCATATAAAAAGTCCTTGCTGCTAGTGCTAATGAAAAATATGTTGCCCTATGTGGCAGAATTATCAAATTGATGTTCAATAACCATTAACTAATTAATCATTGTGCACTAATGGTGTCTTTATACAAAACAAACTATTAATCAGTGTGCTCTAGTGGTGTCCTTATACAAAACAAACTATTAATTAATCCGTGTGCTCTAGTGGTGTTGTTAAACAAAACATTTCTTTTCAACATTACATGTCCTCAACAAGTGCACCTCCCCCACCCCCCCACACACATAAGCGCTCTGGTCCGACTATCCCAAAGGTCTAAAATTCTTCACTGTATGCTCCCTGTAGTTCCAGTCGTGTGACTTCAACTTTTGATGTGAATTTTTTTCGATTGTAGGACAAACTGCTGGAAGCAATGGAGCCTTGGTATGCGAAACTACCCCAGGAAGCCATCGACAGGAACACGCACGGGCCGTGCATCCTCGGCGAATACACTGCGGACTCACTCCCGGTGTACAAGTCACCACTACCAGACAAGTTCCCAGACATCGTCACAAACCATGCAAGGTAAGTGCTGTCGGATGTTTTAATGGGTTATGTGAGATGGTTCGTTGTTGGATTTCATTCAGTATGTACAACACCTACCATTAAGTGAAAATCTATGGCCAAAAACATGGCATAGAAAAAAGAAGAAAAGAATTTAGTCAACAGTAAAAAAGGTGCAGTGGAGAATTAAGAACTCCACGCATTGCTGAATGCCATGGGCAGTGTGAGTTGAGGGACCCAAATGTCATTGGATTACATTGGTGATGTAAATTGAGTGTCATTGGATTTCATTGGTTATGTAAATTGAGTGTCATGGATTTCATTGGTTATGTAAATTGAGTGTCATTGGATTTCATTGGTTATGTAAATTGAGTCATTGGATTTCATTGGTTATGTAAATTGAGTGTCATTGGATTTCATTGGTTATGTGACCTACATTGTGTAAGTGTCATTGGATTTCATTGGTAATGTAAATTGAGTGTCATTGGATTACATTGGTTAAGTAAGTTGAATGTCGTTGGATTACATTGGTTATGTAACCTACATTGTGTGTCATTGGATTTCATTGGATATGTAAATTGAGTGTCATTGGATTTCATTGGTTATGTAACCTACATTGTGTAAGTGTCATTGGATTTCATTGGATATGCAAATTGAGTGTCATTGGATTTCATTGGTTATGTAAATTGAGTGTCATTGGATTACATTGGTTATGTAACCTACATTGTGTAAGTGTCGTTGGATTTAATTGGTTATGTAAATTGAGTGTCATGGATTTCATTGGTTATGTAAATTGAGTGTTTTTGGATTTCATTGGTTATGTAAATTGAGTGTCATTGGATTACATTGGTTATGTAGCCTACATTGTGTAAGTGTCATTGGATTTCATTGGTTATGTAAATTGAAAGTCATTGAAGTTCATTGGTTTATGGTGCATATAAAAGATCCCTTGCTGCTGATCGAAAAGAGTATCCCATGTGTGGTCCGTAACCATATGTCTGACCCCATATAACCATAAATAAAATATGTTGAGTGTGTCGTTAAATAAAACATTTATTTTTTATTTTTATGTAAACGTTTTTACACACTTTATTTTTCAGGTTGACTCTTATTCCTAATGACATGTTCTGTTTGGACGGGAATAGAATTCGGAAAGGCTTGATGGAAGGCGTTCGACTCGATGTCTACTTCCCGGGCTTCCCAACTCTTAAGCATATTCCACACACAGTTAGTACAAAGATTTCATTTACATATATTTAACAACTTGGAAATCAAAATGTATGATTACTGTATTTTCTGGCTTATTTCACACACTGGTGTATACACCCCGCACCCCTTGTTTTTAGACCAAGTTCCGACCATCCGTACGTAAACAGCTATTTTAAATAAGCTGCGGTTAAAAGAAAGCCTCAAACTTAATTACAGTTAATTATTGTTGGTATTTAATAATAAATAATTGATGATTGTGTGGCTTTCAGTTTCATTTCACCTAATAGGTAAGTTTCGTAAACAAAACACACCTTTGACAAACCCCGCTATTTTCATGAACAAGAACTTGGTAATGCATTGCATTAGTTGCAAACAAAAACAACATAACATTTTATTTGTTCTAGTATGATTACAAAGTGTGTACCAAAAAAAGTGCACAAGTGACAAGTAAGAATTACTAGTACTTCCTCAATTACACATTTCTCTAAAAACCTAACTAGTATGCCAAGTGCAAAAATTACATATTCAGATGAGGTCGAGTCAAGCTGGATATATAGGCCAGTGGCAGTGAACAGAAACTAAGCATGGTCCTGTCGATCATTTGCAGTTTCAACATTGTTTTATAACTTTTAAACGAGGGCCTTTTAAAAAATAATATTTGCCAAGACTTCTATATTTATAATAATAATTACATGTAATATAATGAAATACAACAAAACAAGGTATGCACAAAACATTAACGCGGTGTAAAGTTTCACAGCCGAACACAGCTCACCTGTCAGGTGTATGCCGTAGTTCACTCGTTCAGCATGTAGTTTTCCTAATCTAAATTGGTGATACATCTAGACTACCCAAAAAATATAAAAATCGCATGGGGTCCTCCCATAACTGTTAAAACAATAGGTTTCTACGCAAATGTTTATACATACATTATGCTCTGTACCTGCCTCGGTGGCATAGTGGTTAGGCCATCGGTCTACTGGCTGGTAGGTAATGGGTTCAGATCCCAGTTGAGGCATGGGAATTTTAATCAAGATACAGACTCCAAACCCTGAGTGAATGCTCTGCAAGGCTCAATGGGTAGGTGTAAACCACTTGCACCGACCAGTGATCCATAACATGCACTGCAGTTAACATAAAATTCATAAAGAAAGAACACCATTTTATAAACAACACCTAGCAATTCACAGTAAAAAAAGTAACGGCTTACAGTATAGGTCGAAAAATATGGTATTATTTTTCATTTTGGTACATGTCAGAATTGGTACCCATCATGAGCATGTTGGATCACTGATTTGATGTTGAATTGTGAATTGATTAGTAATTGATTGGCATACAGTACATACAGACATTATGTACCTGGTGTATAGGGAATAACTGGTTACCTGAGCAGGATAAAGCCGATATCTTAAGACAGTAACCAGTTGTTTCTTTTATCCTGCAATCCTACAGGAATAGTGGGCAGCATGGCCCAGTGGTACAGTGCCCGCCTGATGCGCGATCGGTCTAGGATCGATCCCCGTCAGCTAACCACTGTTTTTTTTCTCGATATAACCATATGTCCGACGCCGATATAACTGTAATTATAATGTGTTGAGTGCGTCGTTAAACAAACAACAAACAACCATCCTACAGGAATAGTCGGAAAATCATTATTTATTCCATTTTTGTGTACGCGAATCGAGTATTGTCAACCTAGCAAGGCTTTTGTCGTATGACGTCATACAAGATACATGACGTCATTCTTTGTAAGACGCTAGCTACATTCTGTCACATTCAAAAAGCATTTCTAAACTCCAATTCATAAACAAATATTCAAGTTTTATATTGTTGTCGCAAAACTAAAATGTATTTCCATTTACTGTACTAAAACAAATGATTTAAAAAGTATGTTTATTGAAAATCTAGTCTGAAATACTCGAGTCGAGTCGGGCTTATGTCACGTGACCTATATCTTTGGTCACTGACCAAAAATATAGAAATTTATCTAGTCATCATATCTTGACAATGAATACAGTGATTGCAGGATAAAACTCCATATCAGGGCATTGATATAGCCCAGTGGTAAAGTGCTTGTCTGATGTATGGTCAGTCTGGGATCAGTTCTCATCGGTGAGCCCATTGGGTAATGTCTTGTTCCAGCCAGTTCACCATGACTGGTATATCAAAGGCTGTGGTATGTACTGTCCTTCCTGTGAATGGTGCACATAAAAGATCCCTCACTACTTAAGTAGCAGGTTTATTCTCTAAGATTATATGTCAGATTGATAAATGTTTGACATCCAATAACCAATGATTAATAAATCAATGTGCTCTGGTGGTGTTGTTAAAGATACAAACTTTATAACTTTATTACCATGGACCTACATCCAACTTGCCCCACAAAGAAAAAAAACCCCATTAGTTGTGGTTCTTCCCATCACTTGAC
>JAECMU010250686.1:0-11055 GCA_016106625.1 Dracogyra subfuscus | reverse complement strand
CGGCATTGATTTTATTTCTAGAAATATTTTTTTTGTTACTTTGCAGGCAGAAGAGCTGGTAAAACGCTTGTGTGATTTGGAAACCTCGGCTTCAAGTGATGCAGCAGTACGAGAAAAGATTGCAGCTCTCCCACCAGAAGTGTCCGATATATCACACCTTGAAAAAATATCAGGTCAGTAGTTGTCTCCCTTTATTACAAATTTGAAGGTGAATGATATCATCTGAACATTTTTTGCATCATGTTAATATATATTTTTCTTCTCAAACTGTTAACATTCATAAGTTGGAGATGAAAGTCTCTACCCTGTTCTATCCTTATTCTTTGACAAATGAGGTGTCTCACTACCGCTGCAACTATAGTCCATTTTCATAAAATGGAAACATATGAATTGGCATATAGCTTTAATGAATAATGTTAAATCTTATATTAAAACATATTACTGAGTTCATACCATTACCAACTCTATAAAAAAAATTAATTTTTTTTTCTTAATATCAAATTCACTATATTCTTCTGTAATAAACTCTAATATACATTATGGATATAGAACCGATCATTCTATGCTGAGTCTTGTGTTCGAATTAACTGAAAATATAAAACATACCTATTGTAAATTTAATAACTCACTTTTCTATAAATAAAAAAAGTTTCTGAACAAACTACCATCAAATTATATAGATTAATCTCAGGTTTAATAGAGGGGTGAATACAACATGCTTGGCTGCATTAAATAATCGATAATGCAGTGCACTGAAGCTAAAGGTAGAACATTGCATTCTCTATGTTGGCTGTTCCATCTTGCATTGTAAGATCAGATTTAGCCTATGAAATTTTATGCATTGTAAATCAACTTCTATTTACAATGAATTTATTTTCAAAAAATGTTATTTGAGTTGGTATGGGTTTAAAACTTAATGCCAGTTCATCATTCCCTTTTTACACAAACAGACTAAGTTTGTATCCAGCAATGGTTTTAGATGGGGGGGTACATAATAACATATAGACGTGGTTTGGCATAGGCAGGCATTGTAGAAAAAGTGAACATTAGAAGGTCCAATTGACTGAGTTTCTGGGGACATATTGAAAGCTAGATGTTCTTTTCCTGCATTCTACAAGTTAAATTCACCATTACAAATACAGAAACATTTTGAATGCAATTCTTTTTAAATGTAATATATAAAGCTAACATATACTTTTGACTGAAATATCTAAAAGTAATTTGGATCCAGATTCATCTCACACACACCCCCCCACCCCCTGATTCTCATGGCGGTAATAATGACAATGAGATGTTTGTCTGTATCTCATCCTGATAAAAGCCCTTTTTATTGGGTGGAGATGTACCACTACCAGTACCACTGTTCCTAATTGTTTTTAACTACACTCCTAGTTAATTTTGGCTAGGAGTGGTCTTGATAACCCACTACTTTTTAAGATCCTGCTACATTTTCTGTTTTGGTTTGTCTAGTATCAATTTTATCCATATTATTACTTTAATAAGTGTGTAATGTTCAGTTTGTATTGTTTATTTACAGACAAGGAGTCGGGTGTAAAACTAGTCAAACAGGTGGACAATGCATGTCAGTTGTTGACAGACTACAACCAGCGGCTGGCAGATGAACTAGAGGAGAGGAAGAAGGTGGCTAAGATGTTGAGGGAGTTCATCAAACAGCAGAAGGGAGAGCTGCAGAAGTCTGAGAGCAGGCTCCATGTAATGTCATTTAAATCTGGTGTCAGGTCATAGGTCAAACTGCATGTAATGTCATATAAATCTGAGATCAGGTCATAGGTCAAACTGCATGTAATGTCATATATATCTGGTGTCGTGTCATAGGTCAAACTGCATGTAATGTCATATAAATCTGGGATCAGGTCATAGGTCAAACTGCATGTAATGTCATATAAATCTGGTGTCGGGTCATAGGTCAAACTGCATGTAATGTCATATAAATATGGGATCGTGTCATAGGTCAAACTGTATGCAATGTCATTTAAATCTGGGATTGGGCCGTAGGTGAAAACTAATTTGGGCATCCTTCTGTACCAGCCTTGGTTGCCTGGCTACAGATTTTTGAAGCTATCATATTTGAATCGTAATTGATTATCAATTTAACGTTCAATGAATGACTGGTATTATATAGCCAGTGTTTCTGCCAGAAATAAATTTGTGTTATGTCACTATGAAATTGAATACAACCACAGTCAATAGTGAGTATGGGGGAGCCTCCCCCGGAAACAAAATGGCTTAAATTTAGGGTTAGAATTAAGAAAATATACAGTAATGATAAAGTAATTAATTTTGTCAGCAGGTCAACTTAAAAAAAAAAATCTGCCAAAACATTTGAGTATGGCGCCATACCCTCTGGCAGAAAGCCTGCTAGTTACCAATGTACTCCACAATTTGGAAATCCGACTACATATCATTAAAGTACAGATTGAAGTATCACAAATCCTGTTTCATTTTAACATTTACATATCATTTTGCTTTATTGCTTAATCTGTGGTATGAATACCTATTTGAGTAATTTATTTTGACTTGGACCTCGGATTCATACTTTACTAGCAGAATACCTACACTTACAATTGTAAATAATTAAATTATCTTGTATTAAAACTTTTAGAGGCAGTATGATCTTAGAAGTATCTGTTAAGTTGTCTGCTATTTAATGTGATAAAAGTCATGTTTACAAGATCACCCTGTCACCATATCATTGTTTATCAGTAAACTGTACAGTCTTCAACATTTCCCAAGAATGAACGGCTACAAAACAAGTGACTTATGCAGATGGGTACTTCCATTATCCAGTAAAACCCCTCAAAACCAAACCCGGAGTAAACCAGAATTCCCTCAAAACTGGACATTTGTTGACCTTTTTTTTTTAATTTGGGTACAGAACAGAATTTCTCTAAACCAAATACCCCTTATTACAAACCTTTTATTTAGTCCAGTGGATGGTCAATTTTGAGAAATTTAACTGTATAATAAAGGACTCATTACATATTTAGAATATGTGAGTGTTTATTATGAATAATATTGATCACCAAAATATCACATTAAACTACTTTATTATATAACATTTAGTGAATATCTTAAAATAACAGTGACCATAACACATTTTAGAGTATAAGTTGTAGAAGCGTCACGAGGGGTGAATGGATTTTTATGTACCCTCTGGGAGCTCTTTTACCGCGAGCTGAAGGCGAGGGGTAAAAGAGAAACCAGAAGGTACATAAAAATCCATTCGCCCCGAGTGACGCTTCTACAACGAATTTATCTTGCCAACATGTTAATTAATTAACCAATACACTATAATAAAGTAACTCCAAACTATAGCATTACTTAAGAAAAACCGTCCATTCACACGGACGCAAAAGAAAGCACTTGACGGCGAGACAAAATAGTTTCCATCAAAATCATAAATAAAGAACAAAAATTTTGAAAAAATATTTTTTAAACATTACATTTTATTGCTATGATTGTTTTAAATAGTGTTTGTTGTCCCAGCATTATTACAGGTGATAGTAAATTACTGAAAACGACAGGCGGGGTATATGAGAAAACAATAGTCATTTTTACCCCGCCTGGCATTCTCTTACGCAGGGTATAAGTGTCTTCGTGTAACCAGCCAATGGGATTCGAGTATTTTACATGAAGGCGGGATAATGAAAATTTCACTCTAAAATGTGTTATCATCATTTTAGAAAGTGTTATCTTCACTGTAAGAAAGCTGAAACTATTTTGCTGCTGGTATTTTAAAAATAAAGGTAAATTGCCAAAAGTTATATAATAAATTTAATGTTTTTTGTTAAATATGATTTATATCTAATCTTGTGAAGTTTGCAATCATATCCTCTATGTCAAAAAAAAATTCTAATTTCAGGAGTACCAGTCTAAACTATCGAAAGTGTCAGCTGTTCGGAACGAGCTGAAGTCGCACTTACAGAATCTACCCGATCTCACCTTACTGCCGGACGTCACCGGTGGATTAGCTCCCCTTCCATCAGCAGGCGATTTGTTTAGTTTGTAACACTGGCATCTGATCAGAGAACAAAGGTAGTGGTGTTTGTCACAGTAAGCACAGGTTTATATTAGAGAAGAAAAAAAAAAAACTTATAATATACTGTTGGAAAAATAAGGGAATACATCAATTTGTAGACCACATTTAATTCACAGCTAGTGTAATAATGTCTGTATTTCATGCCAAGTTGTAATGTTGGATTGGATGTCTGTGGTGTTGAATGAGCTGCCTTCTGACAATATAAATAGATTTTTGATGCAGTCATTATTTCTTGTTGCTATTCGTGTGATTCTATAAAAAATTTCCATCAGTATATTTAGTTTATTAGTGCTCCAGCAACCCAAATGATGCAGGAGACTTACACATTTTGGCTTGTATAAAAAGAGGAAATGCACTGTGTATTCAAAACTGTTTGTGAATGGCTGAGAACCCACTCTCCTCACAACACCAGGCAAAAGTAGTGGGTGAATGGAAATGCATTCACGAACATGTTGTTACCTTTTCAGAATATTAAGAACTGACTGGTGTAACAAAGGCTGTGGTATGTACTATCCTGTCAGATGGATAGTGCATATAAGATTCTTTGCTGCCAATTGAAAAGAGTCCATGAAGTGGCAAAAGCAGGTTTCATTTCAATATCTGTGTGGTCCTTAACCATATGTCTGATGCCATATAAGAGTAAATAAAATGTGTTGAATGTGTCATTAAATAAAACATTTCCTTCCTTCCATTTAGAACTGTTTCGAAAACACGAGAAACAAATTTCAAGTTTTAACAGAGGTCTCACTCCAGACTTGGTAGATCAGGATGTAGTTCAGTGGTAGAGCTCTCGTCTGAGGTGCGATGGGCTGTAGGATTGATTACCCTTTGGGTTTTTATCCCATTCTAGCCAGCTACCTGGTATATCAAAGGCTATAATATGGTATTTCATTTTATCCTATAACTTACCATAACATCCATGTCATATAGCGAGTTAATATTTACTGTATTAACCTGTGTGATATTGGCTTATGCAAATTTGTAAGGTCTCTAGGTTATGTGTTGCGGTAAATGAGTCCTTTGCTTACACGCCAACAAGACCCGTGTACCTGAGCGTAACGTTTTCAAAGATTTGTTTAAAATGCGTGACGTCAAACTAATCTGCGCTAATCGTGATGACGTCATAGTATCGATGGCGGCGGCTTTAGTACTGTGATTTACTAAAAAAGTAATTAGAATGTTATTTTAGAAGTGTTATAGGATAAATAGAATTCGCAACTTGTGTTTTTAATCTGGAAAAATACCAACCTCGTGTCGTTAATCGGTATTTGTCTCGGCAGAGCCTCGACAAATACCGATTAACTAACACTCGGTTGATATTTTCCATATTAAAAAACACTCGTGACGAATCCTCTATTTATCTATCATGTCCCTAATTTCAGTGTTGCTGTGACAAAATGTAGAGCGTCTTACTGTTGACTGAATATTGGTAGAGAGGATTCTAGACTTGTAGCTTGCAGATGTTTCATGTTTATATATTTTGAATTGGGTTTCTTTTCTCTTTTCAGATTATTGTGCATATTTCTGCGGGCATTCTCCCTCATCTCTGGTCAGTGGATGTGAATTGAACAAGACATTAATTTTATTAGGTTTATAGCCATTTTGATACATCCAATCAGATTTCTGGTTAGAAATCGTCACGGTGTCAATTATATATGGTTTGTAACTATTATAATAATTCAAGCAGATTTCTGTTTTGAATTCAGGAAGAGAAAGGCATTAATTTTATCAGGTTTATAACCATTTTGATACATCCAAACAGATATGTGTTGTGAATTCAATTATATGTGAATTTGATTAGGTTTATAGCCATTTTTGCTACATCCAATCAGATTTCTGTTATGAATTCAACAGTATGATAATTTTAATTGGTTTATAACCATTTTGATACAACCAATCACAGTTCTGTTTTGCAACATATGGCTTGTGTTGAATTAATTCTGTAAAATACTTTATTTTCACAAGATAAAATTTTGTGATTTAATGAAAATTTGTCAGTTCGCAAGCATTTATTTTTGTGAATTCCCATCCCTGCCCCAATAAGAAAAAAATGTCGATAAACATTCATGCATTCACATTGGGTTATTTTCAGGCTGGGGTGTCGTTAAAACTCACATTGGGTTATTTTCGGGCTGGGGTGTCGTTAAACTTTCATTCATTCATATTGGGGTATTTTCGTGCTTGGGAGTTGTTAAACATTCACATTGGGTTATTTTTGGGCAGGGGTGTCATTAAACATTCACATTGGGTTATTTTTGGGTTGGGGTGTCGCTAAACATTCATTCATTCACATTGGGGTATTTTCGTGCTGGGATGTCATTAAACATTCACATTGGGTTATGTACTACTGTCAAGTGTATTTTTAATATTGGATTATTTAGTATCGATCATCCAGTTGGGTTTTCTTCTGATATGTTGTGTGTTTTCTAACTTAAAGATACTGTCCACTTCGCTGTGTTATACTATAAACCATAATTTACTAATACAACTACAGTTTAGTAAACTGCTGTGTTATTGCTGGTTAACATCAGCTACCTTCATACATTATACAAGTCTGTGTACACATTTTTGTTTTAAAGTTACAGACCCCAACTTCACCTCCTGTAATACATTTGGATAAAAAATAAAATTAAAATGTTTTAACAGTGCACTCAACACATATTATTTACGATTATATGGCATCAGAACCACACAGATATTGAGAGAGGAAAACCCTGGTCGCCATATCATGGGCTACTCTTTTTCGATTAGCAGCAAGGGATCTTTTATATGCAATATCCCACGGACAAGGTTGTACAACCCACAGCTTTTAATATACTAGTCGTGGTGCATTGGCTGGAACGAGAAATGGCCTAATGGACTCATCGACAGGAATCGAGCGAGCGCTGTACCACTGGGCTACGTCCCACCCCCACCCACCCCCAGTGAAATAGAAGCCCACTTATTAGTTTAGAATGTAGAATAATGCAATCTTTTTTGTTGTTATGACATAGATTGAGTGTAGTGAAAGGGTATTGAAGAATGATGTGCAGCAAGAACAGTTCTGTGGATGATCTGTTCTGAATGATTAAGTAGTGATAAATACACTTTAAACTCAGAAGCCAGGGTGTATCCAGTCTGTTTAATAAGTATTAAAACTGGTGACAAGACTGGTAAATTGTATCAAGTCGGTTAACAGTGCACATGGATAGTATAAAATGTTGGTAATTAAAACCCTGTTTAAGTTTTTCAGAAACAATGTTAAAGTGCTCTATCAAAGTTGCAATATGGCAACTTCCCACCACCAATATTTATTAACTTTTACTTTGATATACATACATTATACCCTCAACAATATGTCTATACAAAATTGTAACCAATTAATTTAATTTACTATAAATAGTATGAAAAACAGAATTTGGATCCATGCTGTTGTGGCAAACATTCAGTAATGTTATGTCTGACAGATACTGTCATCAGGATTACTGTCTTTGTGAAAATTATCCATCTCTGTTAGTCCTTTTTAGCTGCTGACATTCAGTTTGACAGATTTTGGGCATTCTCCAAATTCATAATCAGGCTTTCTGAGAAACAATTTAATAAAATAAAATAAATCATAAGTGCCCTTTTTAGATGTTTTTGGATTTGAAATGCTTTGAAATTAGACACTGCATTTCATATATTTTGACATATGTTAAACAGCAGTTCTCTGACTAATCAGGGGTGGAAATTCTCTAATCAGCTGGGTTTTTTGTTCTCATGGAACATTGCGTTTCCTCACATTTTAATCGTCCTTTCCTCCAAAATGTGTCAGATGGCACACATTTTAACCTAGGATTTCAAGAATTTTTGGGGCACCTCCAGATTTCCTCTTTTTTACATTGCACCAATTCCCATCCCATCTTTGTGAGAAAAAAGTGTATCCATTAATTTCCAAAATTTTATGGTACGTAATTTTACCCTTCATATCCTCTGGTAGAAACCCTGATGAGATTTGATAAAACACGAAACTAGTATCTAGTAGGACCGAATGTGTTTGTATTGTGCTTTAACCCTATATAAACAATGTGGACTTAATTTACACAAAAATAATATATGGGATCCATTAATTTGTAGTTATTCATTGGTAATAAATGTTTAAAATAGTGAAATATTGTGCAGCATTTTTGAGAAAACACCTTTAATTGATGCAAACACAAGATTTGTGCCTTAACCCTTTTTACCGGTGAACCTCTTCAGGACAAACAACTGCAATACCAACCTAGAAGTGAAAGAGTTAACATTAGGTTTTATTAAGGATTGTCTGTTATTTCTGTTACGTTTGTCGGGGTATGAACAAAAAGACTCGTCCGCAAACTCTGAATCAGTGAAGGTGTTCACACATACGTTTATGGATGGTTTCTTCTCTTTTTTCATACCAAGATGAATGTAAAATAAATAACAGACAGTACTTGTAATTAAATTTGAAACATACTTGTTAAAACTATTTTATTTTGAATTATTTTTGGTCCATAAATAATAACACTCAGTAAGACAGCTTGTCCATATAAGAATTGAGAAATGAACAAACTCCCTTTGCTACATCTGGACCAGTGGGATGATGTTATATGGTAATGAATGTAATAACAAATTAATTATATCTGTTAGAAGTGAGAAATTTGTGGATGTATTTTTTTTAACATTTGATCTTTTATGATGTCTCAAGTTTGTTTTGTTTGAGAAATAAGCAAAATAGAGATATTGTTCTGACGTTTTCACATAACGTACCAGTCTGAAGCATTGTCTTTCAAGTATCAATTTTCAGTGTGCATAATGCTGTTTGCATGTGTTCCATAGTGCATAAGTGATGAGGATTGTTTTTCCTTGATATTCCATCGTTTGTATATACCGGTTTATGTAACTATATGTCACCCATAAATGCATACTAGTTAAATGTTCTTGCATCATCTCACCAAAGAAATAGTCTCTATAAATTTTAGTTGCTGAAATATACTTGTATGCACTGAAACATCTTAATACAGACATACCTTTTCTTCTTGTATATTATATTCCTTCCCTGTCTGGAGAACCACACAGTGGTGTAAAGTCACTGACTTTTAAACTTACTTTCATGTTGAATTATAACTATGCTGCTATATTTTCTGGATGGTTTGGAGAATAACTACTGTATTTCAAGATGTATTGATGGTTTTACTGTTGAACCTTTTTTGTTTTTGCAATACTGAAGTGTAGATAATAACAAGATTATTGTAAAAACATTTTAAATAGAACCATCGAGTTGGTAACTTGAAAAATACAATATGGTTATTCAAATTGTTATTTCATTTGTTTTATTAAACAAATTGCAGTAGGAGTAAGTGTTTGAATGATATATTTCATAATAGGCTATCGTACATGGATAAAGCTTAATGGAAGATTGTTTATTTCTGGCTTTAAAATGTTTCAACATAACCAAGTGCATACATTACTATAACCTTGTTCATAATGTCACTACAAGAAGTACATTGTTTAAGTTTTATAATATATTTCAACTTTCAGTCTGTCACATAGGAATGAAATGTTTCATTCTTTAATGTTTAGAAAGTATTATCAACATGCATGGTCTTATCATTTAGTGAAGGAGCTTCTTCAGTTTTGTTTTTATTTATTGTATTGTTTTATTCATGGCAAAGACCTTCCAAAACAGCATAACAGTACAGACTAAGGTCAAAGAACATCTCATAAGTATCTATCAAACAAATTGATTTTAAATGCATAGTTATCTGATCGATAAACAAATCGTGACATACAGCAGCAACAACCACCTCTTCCAAAAAATGTCAACAGTATTTTAATATATAATAATACATTCCATTCTCACAGTTAGTTCCGTAGCGTGGGCGGGGCCACCGGTGCGGTTGCCCTGGACTGGTGGATTGGATTCGGGGAGCACCGACAGTCCACTGGTTAGGTGGCGTAATACTTACCCCAGGCACTGGCAACCCACGTTACAACACTGCTCACAGTAACTTTTTAAAATTATTATTACATGCCCTTATGTGGTTTGATATTTAAGATATCTACCTGACTTAAGTTCAAAACATTTTAGTGTTGTGTTGAAATTTTAATGACTCCTACTCAACCACATTATATTTTCTGTCATAAATTAAAGTTGCATTTATCGAGGATTTTCTGTGTTAAGCCCGCTTTCCGTTTACACAATTTCTATGAGTTATTTGATATAGTGCATTTACATAATACCTTTTCCATATGCGTGATCCGAATGTGTGCAGTGTGGTAACATGACATAACACAAAACATTTTCTTTCATTTTAAAGTACACTTCGGCTTGCGAAAATGCAGACATAGAAAAACCACAAGTGGAATTGTTTTAATGGAAAGTGGGTTTTATTACATACAAAATTATAATTAAATAAATGCATAAAAGGTATTCAGTATTTAATTGCATGTTTCAACAGTTGTACAGTTATTACAGTACATTCAATTGCATATATCCAGCAACATGTTAAAATTGTTTTCATTTGAATTGTATTGCTGCATGTGTAACCTTTACATGTAAGACTATTTAGAGGCCACTGTATCAGTTGGTTTAGAGTTTTGTTGTGATAAGATTTATTAGTAAACACTCATCTGACAAGGGCAAATCACCTGCATTACCATCAAACTGTCCGAACTCTCCTTTAATCACCTGAAAACAATCGCTAGCAATTTGTATCTCACCGTTTGCAGTTTCATGTTCCTCAGTAAGTGGTGACAAGTATGAAAATGTTGCATTTTAAAACCTTGTTTTGTAAATGTCATAGCACAAACTTTATAGTTAACCTACATGTATAGGTTATAAAAAACAAACATCATCCAACCCTGTCATATAGGGAATAATGTCAATGATTTATTTATGCCTATGCCCTTCCCAAAAAAACCAAATGTATATACAGTGTATATATATCTTCAAGATGTATTAAAGGGACATACCCTAGTTTTTAAACACTAAGACATAGTTTTGACTATTAGAGGCG
>JAECMU010250453.1:0-14759 GCA_016106625.1 Dracogyra subfuscus | reverse complement strand
TTGTAGACAGTGTGTAACAAGTATTGTATGTTGGAGACATAGCAGACACTGACTAAACAATCTTCTAGGGTGTTGTTAAACACTTCTTTTCAAGTCATATATTTAGACCCCTGGAAAAAGGTAAAATAGCCCTGGAGAATGAACCAAAATAGTGTATGAACCCTGATTATGTACAATGTACAGCAAACTTAATTATTAAACTATATTTTATTTCAACATTTGTATTTTTTTTTTTTACACCTTTAGCATCCAAAAGATATAATATATTCATAGTGGTGTAACTACTGGATCACATGTAAAAAGTATTGTATGTTGGATACCACTGAATAAACGTCCTGCTGAGGTGTCGTTAAGAAACGATCCTTTTCAAGTCATATTTTTAGACTCCTGGAAAAATATAAAATAGTCCTGGAAAATGAACAAAAATAGTGCTTAAAAGTCCTGGAAAATGAAAACATTTGAAGTGTATGAACCCTGATATAAGAGAAGCATACATAAATAAAAAAACAAAGAAACAAACATGTTATAATAATGGTCTCCCATATCTATATACTAGTATATATCAATATGTTTCCTGTGGAAAAGAAAACAAGGTATATACCAATGATCAACTTGTAATTAGTGGCTTTTAACAAGATTTTGAAAGGGAACACAAAATTCCCAATTATTTTGTAAAACGACGCAAAAATTCCCAAGTTGAAAGGCATGGGAGTCAAGTCAAATTTCAGAAATAAAACGCTGTCCTTTTTTACCCTATAGTACTGAGCCTTGATTCTATTTTGCTCTGTTGAGTGCATCATATTATTTTTGGGGACTATTATTTCTTCTATTATCCTTTGGTTACATATAGTTTATTCTCATACCACCAAGTGCACCACAACTGGTATATCAAGATCCCTTGCTACTGATGGGGAAAATGTAACAGGTTTCCTCTCTAAAACTACTTGTATATATGTAAAAAATACCAAATGTTTGACATCCATTAGCCGATGATTGAAATATGTGCTCAAGTTGTGGTATTAACAAATCAAACTTTTTTAACATGTATTTTAGGCTAGGTATGGTGCTTCACCATCCTGTATAAAATACCGGTAAAATGGTCCCAGAACAGCAAAAAAAATTCTTTTTAAAGTAATGATTATGTGTTCATCCATGTTTATGTTATTAAATATTTGTATGCAGATGGTTTACAAGTGAAGGAAAAACAGTGTCAGTGGCAGATAGTAACAGCGAGACTTGCCTGGAGCATGTATAATCAAATTACACAGACTCTATTTCTCAGTCTGTATGTAGCTTCATAAATAAATCATTTCTCCTATGCACAGCGTTGAAACAGTTTATAATCTCAGATAAGAGATAATACCATCAATTCAGAGAGGACTATACTATGGAACCGTAAGCAAACAAGCAAGCATTTTAACAACACATCTGTATGCATATATATATATATATATATCTTTTAGCACGATAGGAATATAATAGATCAATCTAAATTTAAGTAAGTTAAAAATATACTATAAAACTCATAAAATATGACATTAATTTCAGATAATTTAATGTTGAAATCATGCTGCCATTATTCATTTACAAATTATGTAATAATTTACTTTAATGTTCTTGAACCAGAAAATCCTATAGGTAGTACTGAACCAAATAACTTCTGGCAGGGTCAAAGTTCAAGGTGCACCCAACAAGTTCTGTGATTGATGATAAATGTGTGTGTGTGTGTGTGTTAGTTGTTAAAAAATTCTAAAAAAAAATTAATCTGGGCAAAATATGTATGCAACTTTAATTCATCTAGTCGTTTTACCACTGTGTCACATAGCCTTGTGCTTGAAAAATGTATGGGGTACCTGTAAAAAAAAACCTGGAATAGTCATAGATGCTACCCTTTATCTCAGAAATAACCATCTTGAGTCAACCCCCAATTTTTTCTGATTCATTTTAAGGGTGAGGGGTGGTAGTATTTACATCTGTGGTGTTTATGTTGATTGATTATGATACGTTGCAGGTAGAAGTTTTAGCACATATTACTTTTGTTGTCTATGGGATTTGATTTGGTAGTATACACCCTGTAACAATGTAAAATGAATGTTGATAGCCACACACTACTTATTACTAATCTAATTTTTGAGTTAGCAAAACACCTCTTGGTCAGCTTTCTACCCAGACCTAATAATAATAATAAAAATTAAGAATTAAAAAAAAAAAAAATTACTTATCAGGATTCAAATGGGTCATTGGAATTCAGCAAAATGAATAATGACTTTCCCAAGCCTAAAATGTTTCAGTTTGAGTGATTAAAAATAAGAACTAGTTGATATTTAAAAAAAAATTCAATGGAAAATCATATGAGATTGGAAATATGCATTAGAATATTGTAAAATTATTAGATTGATGATTGCAGAAAATTTAAGAAAAAATCCTGGGAAAAAAAAACAGGTTGTGGAAAATGATTTTACAAAGTCCTGGCATTTGTTTGATAACAGTGTATGAACCCTGACCTATTTGTCAAACACTGCCAAGACATAAAATATACGATAAGGCAAATGGTCTCCCAGAGCATGTAAAACTCTGGAAAATCCTGAGTAAAAAAAAAAAAAGAAGGTGGTGGAAAGTGACTTTAAAAAATTGTGGCATTTATTTGATAACAGTGTACATGAACCATGACCTATTTGTCAAAGACTGCCAAGATACTTGATAAAGCAAGTGGGATCCCAGCAGCGTAATGAAGTGTATCTTCTGACCATTACAAATAGGAATGGAGACTGCTAGACTTACATTGATGTACATAACATACATAACATGTATAAAGTACATTTATATTTTGATAGCATTTAATTTTAATTTGCAGGGCTCACTCTGTCCATTTGCCAATTTAGCCAACTGCTAATTTATATACAAAGTGGATACAACGATTAGTATTTAGCTAATTTATATACAATATAATCTCATCAGTGTTTCTGCCAGAAAAAAATATTTGTGTATGCCGCTATAGAATTGAATGCAGCCAGTCAACAGGGGGTATGGGGGCCTCCCCCCAGAAAGAAAATGGGTTAAGTTTAAGGTTAAGAGTTATGAAAATCATACAGTAATGATAAAGAGTAATTAATTTTGTCAAAAAGTTAACTTAAAAATAAATAAAATCTGCAAACATTTGGGTATGGCGCCATACCTATTTTACCCTCTGGCAGAAAGCCTGTACATTGGGTAGAATTTGGGAAGGGTCAAATACACCCCAACTCTTGAACTAAAAACAAAGTCCCTGAGTTACATATACACGTTGTTGACAGAATGGTATGGCTTAATTGCCTGATGTGTCGAACACTTTCTCGAGCACCAACAGGGTTCGTGCCAACAGCATTCAGTATATTTTAAATTCGTCACTTTTAAATAATTTTCAAAAACAAAATCTATATACTAGTATCTGATAATTGGCTCACACAAAATTGTTTCCATTGTGCATGAGGCCTGGATTTGAAGTGTAAACTCTTCTGGAGTCCATTGTCGGGCTGCTGAACCTTGCAAACAATTTGATCAACTCATACCCCTTATCCTGTCCAAAATTAAATTTCTGTCTTGCTTGGAATATAAACATTTTTCTTCAAAATCTATAATGGTTGGTTGAGTTAGACAAGTCCCAACTTTCTGTTTATAATTGGTCTGATAAATAATATTTTATTATTAAACAGTAATGTCATGTATGTGCATGTGGATCTCTTCATTCGTCAAGTACATAGACACGTGAATCTCTTCATTCGTCAAGTACATTGGACACAAGCATGTTGCGTTTGTATTGCACAAATACCATCGTTTTTGCTGTGACTTTATATCTGTTATGTTGACATGACACCTAACATTTGACCTGGTCATGTTGTAAACAGCTCTGTTTGAACTGCAGGGGAATGTAAATTTTGATGTATATTTTGTATAAATATACCTAGACTTCATCCACTCCCTCTCACTTTGCATTTGGCGTCTTTGGTGTGAAGAGACATGTAAACTTCAGCCACCGTGTTATGCAGCCTATATCCTTTGTTTAGCTTGTGTAAGTACTTCCAAGGTTCAGATGTTTGTAGGAAAACTTTACAGTGTTTTCTACATCTATTTAACTTCGTTCTTTTTAATCCAGATCGGAAAAGAAGTTAGCAGGTAGTTTTTGTTGTTGTTGAAAACTGTTAAATCATTATTTCCCTCATTCATTACTACTTGTAAGTTTGTTTTATATATATATATATATATATATATTAAATAAAAACAATATATTAAAAAAAAATTGCTTAATAAATGTACTTTTGTTATTTTAACATATTTGGCAATTAGACTAGGTTATAAATTACAGGAAGAGAAAAAACCCAAACATGTGGCATTATAAAATTACTTTAAAAGTGATGTGTAATTTTAAGTTTTTAATAATAATATATGCATGTAAATGTTTCCCGACTAAATTTTATTCACGTGATAACATAACTGGTAATACACATTACAACATCTGTTTTTGGTAACAGTAAATAAAGAAGTATTTTAACAAGTATCAACCACACAGATAATGATAAAACAAACTGCTGCCACTACTTCATAGGCTATAAAATCTAGGAAGGCATTTTTAATGGAATTGGTTTGCTTAGCCTTAAAAAAAAAGATATAAAAAAGCTTATATATCATTATATGTATCAGGCTTATGTACTTAATTATAGTTAAAAACTAAATAATAAGTTGTAAAATGTATTGGGGGAAAAATCCATCAGACATTTTCATGACTTGTTTAGCTGGTTGCCGTAGGCATTATATATATATATTTTTCATATTTGGCCTTCTGATTTGTAAACATATGTATTACTAATTTATTGTGTAGCATAACTGACCATTTCTGTTCAAGTACATTTATCTGATACATTACAGCAGTGTACAGATCCAAAATGCTAAATGTTATCAATATCGTATTTACATGTATGTAATCATTATATTTGGGCTATGAGGAACCATTTTTTCCTGTACCACCCTTGGAAATGTCAATAAGAACATGTGGCTTTTCCAGAAAGAGGGCTGCCTGGTGTGTGCTAGTAACAAAGCCGGTTTGTTTCAGAATTTCATATACCTACCTTTCCAGCAGTCATGTGAGCTTTTAGCTGTCAGGGGCTTGCCTGATGCACAATTGGTATACCATCGTTCCGTGTCGGTTGCTCCATTAAAACTATTTCTCGTTCCAGCCAGTAACTGGTATGACAAAGTCTGTGGTAACACTGATATCTACTATTCTGTCTGTGAGGTGATGCATATAAAAGATCACTTGCTGCTAATCGAAAAAGAGGCAGTTTCCTCTCTAATTATCTATGTGGTTCTTAACCAATTGTCTGACACCATATGACCCTAATTAAATTTAATGTGTTGAGTGTGTAGTTAAATAAAACATTCCTTTCTTTTTTTACACTGTCATTCAGCAAATATACAGTGGGTCACATACATTTTAAACTTTTTTACATAAAGTTTTAACGAAACACTAGTTTGTTTTCATGCAAGGATAGCCAAATATTACATCATTCAAATTTGACGTCATTTCCATTCCAAAAGACATTGCGACACACATTCTTACGTCATTTGAATATCGAGTAATGGCTGATTGGAATTAAAGTTGCGTATACAGTTTACAAAAACACGTATTAAGCTTGAGATTATGTATTAAACCAAAGACTTGAATAATACAATTTTTATTCCTAATGTATGATATTGACGATACCGAAAAAAACTGGTAATAACTTCTATTTACATAATACTAACTAATACCTGTACTACATGTACTGTAATACACACATACAAAGATGGGGAAAAAGCTCTATATTAATATATATATTTTAATACCTTCCAAAAACAAAAAAGCTTGCAATATCCTCCACCCATTTTCTGCTTTTTCTGACTCTTAGTCAGCATTTTTGGGGATGTTATTGTTCAGTCATTTTTAACTGTATATTAATGTAGCTGTTACTACAGGTTACTACAAGCTGTATGCAGGCCTCAAAGCCCAATGAGCAGATTAAGATCTGTGTTTATGCAGTTTGAATATTTTTGACATTAGTGTGGCCTGGATGATTGATAGGTTGCTCACCGACCTGCTATCAAAATAAAACATGGAAACTAAATCTTTACGGTTTCTGTATGTACAGTGGAGATGACAACATTCAAAATATTTCAGGATTCTGAGACCGCTGTGTTTTAATGTATTTTGTGGATTTAACTGTGGCAGTGTTTCTAACAGAGTTTTAAGGATAAAATTATGTACTGTAAAATCTTGATATTTTTTAAATAATTGATATATTTTAATAATTTTTAGAAAGACTATAGTAAGAAAACTGCGGTTTAAAATTGTTCAAAGTACAATGTACCGTATGTGAAATGCAGTGTCTTATTTCAAATCCATAACCACATTGAACTCATTAGTATGATGTGGTAAAATTATGTACCACAATAGTTTTGGAAATTAATGGATAAATAATTTTTAATTTTTAGATAAGACTATAGTAAGTGAACAGCTGTTTAAAATCTGTTTCCAGGAACATTCCTGAGTTTGCTGCAATTTGTTTTAGATGTTATCAACTTTCAACACAAACATTTTGACGAATGTAATTACATACCAACTATATTTTTCTGCATAAAATATTAGTAGCTGTATATTAAATGTGTTTCTGATCGTTCTAATATTTGTACTAGGTTAAATTTAATTTTATTTCCTAAAAAATATTTTTCATACATGTATACAAAATTATTTGAAGACAAAATCCAGTTTGGACTTCTTACAAATATTAAGACGACAAGATACACATTGAATATACAGACACTGATATTCTAAACAAGAAAATATATTTAATATATAAGTTTAATCATAGAAATATTTTATTAGTCGGAAACAGGAATGTCCTTTTAAAGTATATCTTTATAATAGTGTTCAATTTCAGATCCATAACCACTTTAGTATGGGCACTTATGATCTGTGCTTTTACCGGCCTCGGTGGCATTGTGGTTAGGCCATCGGTCTATAGGCTGGTAGTTACTGGGTTCGGATCCCAGTCGAGGCATGGGATTTTTAATCCAGATACCAACTCCAAACCCTGAGTGAGTGCTCCGCTAGGCTGAATGGGTAGGTGTGAACCACTTGCACCAACCTTACTTGCATCCATAACTGGTTAAACAAAGGCTATGGTTTGTGCTATCCTGCCTGTGGGAAGCACAAATAAAAGATCGCTTACTGCTAATTGGAAAGAGTAGCCAATGAAGTGGAGACAGGGAGTTTCCTCTCAAAATCTGTCTGATGCCATATAACCGTAAAAATGTGTTAGTGCATTGTTAAAGCATTTCTGTCTTATGATCTGGGTTTTTGTTTTGGTATGTATTACATATACCCTCATATCATTTGATAACCGAAAGCCTTATGGATATTTAGTACTTTAGGGCTGTAGACTAAGGTTTGTGTGTAACTCTGGCAGGGTTTCTGCCAAAAGGTACGAAGGGTAAAATTACCCTAAAATTTTTAATCTGGAAAATTAATTGAATCATTTTTAGGATTTTCAAAAAAGATTATAGCAAGACAACTGTGTGTAGGGTGTACGACAAGTCAAATCAACTGAAAATAACGGTTTATATTGACAAAATTAGAATACTTTTTTAATGACTTAATTGCTGTGTGTGTTATGTTTGACCATGGTGTCATTAATTAACCACATTTTAGCAGTATTATTCACACTTTTAACACAAACATTTTGGTTGAACAACCATTGGGCTATTTCTCGTTCCAACCAGTGCACCAATGCTGGTGGTATATCAAAGACTGTGGTATGTGCTATCCTGTTTGTGGGATGATGCACATCAAAGATCCCTTACTACTAATGGGGAAAATGTAGCAGGTTTCTTCTTTAAGACTATATGCCAAATGTTTGACATCCAATAGCCAATGATAAATATTTGCTCTAGTGATGTTGCTAAACAAAACAAACACTTGGAGAGACACTTGTTCTACAGGATATGCTTATATGTTAAGAGTTCATGTAAAACCATATATATGTAAATGTTTGTGAAATGCACAGATTTCATATTAGAACCAGTAGTGAATGTACATGATTTCCAATTTAATTGCGATGTACATGTATTTTAATATTTAGGAACCTGGCCTGGGGTTTGACAGGTTATAGGATCGATCCTTCAATCTTGCTTGGTTGACCTATTGGATTATTTTTAAATCTGACATTTTATCCATAATTCGTATATTTAAACTAGTACGTGAATATAAAACTATTAAAAGAACTGTTACTTCTATTATGTAGTACTACAGGGATTTATGCAGGGTCCGAACATAGACCCCTTCACAAAATTCCCAATTGTTATGCTAAAAATTCCCCAAAATATATATTTAACAGTGCATCATTCGGTGGCCTGAAAACATTCGAACTATGATTTACTTGCAGTAATTTTCCAATCCTTTCAGATCCAAAACCCCCCCCCCCCCAACGCTTCCCACCTATTTCCACATGACTGGTATATCAAAGTCTGTGGTATGTGCTATCCTGTCTGTGGGAAATGTATAAAAGATCCCTTGCTGCTAATGGGAAAATACCGGTGTCATCGGATATAAGGCTGGTAGGTACATGGTTCACAGCCTGGTACAGGCTCCCACCCAGAGTGAGGTTTAATAACTCAGTGGGTAGGTGTAAGGCCACTTTACACCTTCTTCTCTCGCACTACTAGTAATCGCTAACAACTACATGTAACTCCCTTCTCTGGATAGACAACCCAGATAGCTGAGGTGTGTGTCCAGGATAGGGTGCTTGAACCATAATTGGATATAAGCAATAGTTGAATGAAATGAATGGAAAATGATTGCCTGTTAGACTATATATCTGAATTTTCAAATGTTTTTATATCCCAGGTGCGAATACAAGGTGGAGTGTACCCCATTTTCTCCACTGACGTCAAAAATACAATAAAATAAAAATGTGTACAAACACTTCTTGCCATGTTCAGTTGCCCCACCCCCTGAAACCCTGGGATCTGCATCCAGTAGCTATTGATTAAAATAAACCGGTGTGCTCTAGTTGTGTCGTTAAACAAAACAAACTTTACAGTTAACTTAAAAAAATTCATCCACCATAACTGTATGTATTGTGAAGATTTTATCATACATTTTATTACTATGTACATGTGTATGCTCTGAATGTTCCGACATGCATGTCGGTAACCTGTAACACGATTTGATTGTATCGGGTTTTCGTTACACACCTACAACAGATCAATGTAGTAGCTGTATGACATCAGCGCACAACAGCTGAGAGAGAACAAAGACAGCATAACCATGAAGAATTACATCAAAAAGAGAAAATCTACATGTCGTTACTTGAACACAGTATGTAGGATAGTAGCATTTTATAGTCAGTCTGGTGTGATGGGGCTTTAGATCTTATCAGTTTGGGCACAGTGGGTTTTAGACCCTGATCAGTGAAATCTCTGAGGTCTGTTTAAAGCTCTGCTATTTTTTTTTTCAGCAGCAACATTTAATAATTTTGACATATTGTCTTGGAGAGAAAACCTGTTAGTCAAATTTTTCCATTAGTAGCGAGGGATCTTTTGTCTGCACCATCTCACAGGCAGGATAGCACCTACCACAGCCTTTGATATACCAATCATGGTGCACAGACCTCACATCAAGCAAGTGCATTACTACTGGGCTTTGGCCCTGTCTTGTCCATACACGTCAAAGTACTTGTGCAGCTACATTGTAGCTCTGGCGCTCACTAAATATGCCGATTGCGAATTTTTAATGCTGTTGGTGAATTTTATTTGAGTTTGGTGAAATAATCACATGTAATAATTGACATTTAAAAATAAATAACTGACCATTTTTGCATTTAAAAAAATTTAATAGACAATTTGGCGAAATGTTTTGCTCACTCGGACTTGTACAAGTACAGTATGTGTATGTTCATCATTTCCACATAGGGGCGAGTTGTTGCCCAGTGGTACAATGCTCACTTAATGAGCAGTCAGTTTGGGATCGATCCCCTTTAGTGGGCCCATTGTACTATTTCTCACTCCAGCCAATGCACCACAACTGGTACATCAAAGACCATGGTATGTGCTATCCTGTCTGTGGGATGGTGCATATAAAAGATCCCTTGCTGCTAATCAAAAAGAGTAGCCCATGAATTGGCAATAGGTTTCCTTTCTCGATATCTGTGTGGTCCATAACATATGTCTGATGCCATATAACCGTAAAAAAGAAATGTGTTGAGTGCGTCGTAAAATAAAATATTTCCTTCCTTCGTTTCTACGTTACAAAGAATCATAAAACGTACTAAGGTGTGGGACTTTGTAATAAATACAGACACAGCATGCCTCTATTTCTCGCCCTCTGTTTCACCGGACAGGTTTCATAATGTTCTTTCATCTCATCTCATCTCATTTCTCCACACATATGAATGTAAATTATGTTCAATGACTTGTAAACAAAGCTGAACCACATGCAAGATTTGCAGTGTTCTGTTTAATCTTAAACATACCAATATTATCATGATGAGGAAAGAAATTCATTTTAAAACTACATGTTTACATGTACTATATAGTATATACATTTTGTATTTATCTAATTTAATTTTTTTTTTAAATAGCCCACCTTGTTTTATTGTGTATTTTTCTTTTCAGCCTAGTAACCACCTTTTTTTGTTTTTAGTCTAGTAACCACCTTTTAGTTAAATGTAGACAGTAAAGTTTGTTTTATTTAACGCCGCCACTAGAGCACATTGATTTTTATCTTATCATCGACTATTGGACGTCAAACATATGGTCATTTTGACATATTTCTTTAAAGGAAACAGGAAACTCGCTGCTGCCAAATGGGCTACTCTTTCAGTAGCAAGGGGTCTTTTATATGTACTTTCTCACAGACAGGACAGCACATACCACAACATTTGTTGAACCAGTTGTGGATCACTGGTCGGAATGGAAAATAGCCCAAACTGCAAATGGGTCTACTGAGAAGGATTGATATGATGACCGACTGCTTCACAGGCGGACACGCTACCGCTTGAGCTACAAATGTACACCGTAACATACATGAGGCCCTGTGCTTATAAATCTTAAAGTCTGGACTTTAATGTCATGGCATCGTCATTCAAATAGCATTACATTAAAGTCTGGACTTTATTAAAGTCTAGACTTTTAAGTTTTATAAGCAGAGGCCCAGAGTATGTACATGTAGCTGTGTTTTGTAATACGAACCGTGTTTGAATTTTTAAACACCCCCAGAGCAAAGCTCATACATGTAGTAAGAAGACTTACAAATAAAGTAGGTTCTTCAGGGCTGTTATATAAAAAATGGGTAGTGACACCCAATTCTTAAATTTTTATTTAAATGTTTTTGAATACTTTTTGCTTCTAATGCTGGAATACTTATTTATAAATAAGGAAGATTTTTTCTTCATTTTATTCCTTGGGTGTTGTATATAAATATATGTAAGGGCGGGATGCAGGTAAAGTGCTCACTTGATGTATTCGACGCCAAATAACGACATAAATGAAATGTGTTGAGCGCGTCGTTAAATAAAACATTTTCTTCCACTTGATACACAGTCGGTCTAGGGTTAATTTTTGTCGTGGTCCATTAGATTATTTCTAGCCAGTGCACCATGACTGGTATATCAAAGGCTGTGGTATGTCATAATGTGCTATCCTGTCTATGGGATGGTGCATATAAAAGATCCCTTGCTACTAATTGGGGGAACCCGGCCTCGGTGGCTTAGCGGTTAAGTCGCGGTAGGTACTGGGTTCGCAGCCCGGTACCGGCTCCCACCCAGAGCGAGTTTTTAAGGACTCATTGGGTAGGTGTATGGCCGCTACACCCTCTTTTCACTTTCACTAACAATAACAACTAACCCACTAATTTCTATTCTGTCCTGGACAGACATCTCAGATAGCTGAGGTGTGTGCCCAAGACAGGCGTGCGCTATAACAGCTTGCTCTGAATGTGCACGTTAAACAATATTGAAAATGAAAAATGAAATTGAAAAATGTAGTGGTTTTCCTCTGCAAAACTACATGGTTGCAATTACCAAATGGTTGCCATCAAGTAGCCAATGAGTAATGAATCAATGTGCTCTAGTGGTGTAGTTGATCAAAACAAACTTTAAATTTTATTCCTTGGGTGGTATGTGTATATATACCGGCCTCGGTGGCGTTGTGGTTAGGCCATCGGTCAACAGGCTAGTAGGTAGTGAGTTTAGATCCCAGTCGAGGCATGAGCTATCCTGGCTGTGGGAAGCGCAAATAAAAGATCCCTTGCTGCTAATTGGAAAGAGTAGCCCATGAAGTGGCGACAGCGGGTTTCTTCTCAAAATCTGTGTGGTCCTTAACCATATGTAACTGTAAATAAAATGTGTTGAGTGCATTGTTAAATAAAGCATTTCTTTCTTTTTATGTGTACATATATTTATATTTATACATGTACAGGTACATCTCCTCTCCCCACCCCCCTCCAGTAATAATTTCTGTAAAAGCCCTCATTGGCTTGGTGTTTTCGAGTGGTTGTTTGAATTCTGGTATCTCCATATAGCATGAGTCGACAAACTGCAAAAGAATGAATTGAGCTTGCTCACATTTCAAAACATGTTACAATGCCAACAGCAAAAATATGTTAGCTCGTGACTGGGTGAGAGAGGGTGAGAGAGAAAAAAACCCAACATGATTGCATGGCAGGAAGATATGTTGAAAATGACGTGGATCAGGTGTCCTTTGTATACAGTGAATAACTCTGTGAGGTCAGTAGTCATGATTTGTTCATTCAGAGAGCACCGTTAGATGTTACACTTCACATGGATTCTCGGTTGTATGGTTGCCATTACAAAGAAAAGTAAATATATCATTATATGTGAAAGGTGTTTTTTAAAATATATATTTAAAAAAATGTTTTTTTATTTTTTTTATAAAATTTTTTATAACGAAGTACATTGAGACCTGATCAAAGGGTCATCTAACTTAAACTGCTCTTTTAAAAAATGTCCTAGTTTTAAACGGGGCCCATAGGGATGATATTTGAAGTGTGTGTGTGTGGGATAGGGGGACAGTCTAGGGTGGGATGGGAGATAGGAGGGTACAACTACAAGCCAGGTTCTTTTTATCTTGATTTATATCGAGTAGGGAAAAAACTTTTAAAATTTGTCCTTCAGTGGGAGTGTATTCTTCCTAATGTGCATGGTACTATTTATATGCACTGAAATTATAAAACTGCCCAGAAATGTTCCAAAAAATGTGTGAATGGACAGCAGGCCATAGTTTAACTAATAAAATACTTTCCCCACTTTTGTTTCATTGTACACCGTTTATGCCAGCTTCTCATACAATTACCTAAAAACTTCTTGTCTTCTCCCCACAAACCCCACCCTAAATATACATAATGTGTTCAGGTTGTGTTTTTAATTTGTGGACTTAGTCTATCTACATTGTGGGACCACTCCATCTACGATTGATGCCTGTTGGTGGGCCCATTGGGATATTTCTTGTTCCAACCAGTACACCACAAATGGCATAATAAATGTGGTGGTATGTGTTATCCTGTCTTTGGGATGATGTATATAACAGATCTCTTGCTACTAATGGGAAAATGTAGTGGTTTGCGTCTGTAACTTGTAAGATTATAGGTCAAAATTATCAATGTTTGAGATTCAGTAGTGTGCTCCAGTGGTGTCATTAAACAAAGCAATCTTTTTAAAAACTAAAACTGTATGCTCCTTAGTAGTTGCTGCCACTATAGCCACCTATATTTCATGTTAACAGACTTTACAAACTTCTCTGCATTCAGTATATACTTTTCTCTATCGGCCTCCTATTTTTAAGGAGATGCGAGACATAGCCCAGTGGTAAAGTGCTCACTTGATGCGCGGTTGGTTTGGGATTGATCCACATCAGTGGTCCCATTGGGCTATTTCTCGCTTCAGCCAGTGCACAATGACTGGTACATCCTGCCGTGGTGTGTGCTATCCTGATTATGAGATGGTGCATATAAAAGATCCCTTGCTGCTAATTGCAAAGAGTATCCCAGGAATGGTGACAGCAGGTTTCCTCTCTCAATATCTGTGTGGTCCTTAAACATATGTCCGACGCCATATAAATGTTTTTTATAACTATAAACAAAATGTGTTGAGTGCGTTAAATAAACAGTTTCCTTCCTTTTTTTTAAGGATAAAAAGCGGGCAGCATAGCCCAGTGGTACAGTGCCCGCCTGATGTGCGGTCGGTCTAGGATCGATCCCCGTCAGCTGACCACTGGGTTTTTTTCTTGACATAACCATATGTCCGACACCGATATAACCGTAATTGTAATGTGTTGAGTGCGTCGTTAAGCAAACCAAACCAAACTTTAAGGATAAAAAACCACCCTCTATAAGACCCAGTTTTCTCTTACATCTACAAGCATGCTACAGCAACAACATCCCAAGGTAGGTCTCAGTTAGGAGAACACTGACTGACCTTGGCATCCCAGTGTCTGCGCTTAACTTTTTTTGTTAGTTGCCATCCGGGCAAGTGGGGTCAGCATTTTCACTTGCCCGGTTCTATTTTCACTTGCCCGAATAATATTTTCTAAAAAATCAACAATATTACATTAGATAACAGGATTATATAATTTCCCACAAAGATGCTTCCTTTCACCAAACGCTGAGCACCGGGTATAACCGACATAACCCCTTATTCTGATTGGCTAAGAACAATGACCTAGATTGACAATTT
>JAECMU010250441.1:0-10624 GCA_016106625.1 Dracogyra subfuscus | reverse complement strand
AAAACATGCATATGCACTTTGTGCCGACTATGGCAATAGAAACGGTGACAGCATCGAAGAGAAAACAGGTAAACATTATAGCATGTATGCGAAATTGTTTCACTGCTATGCGCACGTCAGCGCATGTGTATAAGCGATGCTATTTCACGTGATTGAGGCGTGATTCGATGTTTAGGGCCTACTAAATTCGGGTCATTCCGTGAATGCATTCTTTGTTGAATTTGTGTCACAGTAACAGTTTTGCGTTACCTACTACTGCTAGTTTTTGTTAAGGCAGGGGTTGTTACTTTCTAACACAGCATTACAGACTAGTGTGTCGAACGACCACGCATTTATATCTTGAAAAGAATTGCAGGTCAGCTTTAGGCCGTATCTTTAACGGAATAAAACGAATACTTCCGGAGACTGTCAATTTTTTAAATCGGAAAAATGTCGGAGAGGTTCATGTTTAAAACAACCGCTTTTTATATTTAATTATTTATTAAATAAAACTGTTAAGTTTACTTGTAAATATATATATATAATATTTTCCGATGTTTAATCAGCTTACAATTACACGCATAGGGATATTTTTCAGCAATTTATAGTGACTAGAACTAGTAGAAGTAGAAACGTAGTTTTCTGTTGTTTACTATTCCATGACCGAGTGCCCAGAGGAAGCCCGGATAAAATATACATATGAACCGGGGATGAATGCAGAGTTGTATAGTTAACATGATGTATTTAACTATGTAAGGTAGACAATTTGTTAATTTTTAAAAATAACGTTTTTATTCCATGGATCGAAAAATCGCAAACACCCGTTTGCATGCATGGAAATGATACGTTGCCTCGGATGCATTGTTGGTTACATTGGCCGCTAACTTAAATATCTACACAATCGCGTGCTCAAACACCACTTTATACACCAAATAATCTCCAAGTCGGCTTTTGAACTTCTCGCCAGATATGAAAACTCGAGGGATCATGTGACCATAACAAATCTATAGAAGAAACTGAATTCAGATGAAAAAATCATGAACTTAACTGGCTATAGTATGCGCATTGGCTTCAAAGAAGTCTTGGTAAAAAATAATGTTGGTTTTGTTTAATCCAAGACAAACTTGGATTTATTTGTACTTTACAATTGTGCAGTTAATTGTTAGAAAACCTCCCATTGATTATTATTATTTTTTTTTTTTTTAATGGATTGGACATAAATAAGGGGAAGACCCTAACGTGGGCGTGCATTTAGAGGCAGGTATACTTAAAATACTGCTTAATATTGGTTAGTTATTAGTGTTATATGAATACCGAATACCGTACCGATACCGAGGTAAATTGCCACCAAAATACCGATACCGATACCGAACTTGAAAGTTCAATACCGCCCAGCTCTAATATATATATATATATATATATATATATATATATACCAGGTATATATATATTATTTACTTGAATTACAATTTAAAGTACATCTTTAACATATTATTTGTATATTTAGTTAGTATACAAAGATAATCAGTTGATCATAAAACCAAACATTCATTTGTTCTAACTCTTGAAAGAAAACAGATTTAATGAACTTAACAATATTTTGTAATCATTAATGTATTAAGCATCATTGATAGAACAGTTCAAAAAGACAAACTGGAATGATACCTTTGACCTAATCTCAAATCAAGATAACACTATCTTATCAAGGTCACAAACTAAAACCAAAACATCTTAACAGAACTGGTAAATTTGTACTCAGCATAAGAAAAGATACATACAATATACCGGGTATGTAGATTATTATTATTATTATATTATACAAAGGACCAAAGTACATCTGATAACACTTGTATGTAAGTATACTGATGGAGAAATATAAGGCAACACACAGATACACATAAGCATATGAAACAGGGGGCAGGGGTGCCACTACACCCCTAGTGCTGGAGTAAAACCTAAAATGTGGACAAAATTTAAACATAATTGGGCAAAATGTGCTAACCTGAGACATTTTTATCATGTATTTCCATCATTCTAGCCTCAAAATGAGTTGTAATCTATGTAAAAATGTGTAGTGTTTCCTTTGCAACCCTATATACATGTAGTTGCTTGGTAGTAATGCTAATATGAATAAATGTTGTTATCCAAATGCAGGCATTTTCGTTTACTTCAGGCAAAGGCCAGCCTGCACCACTATAAAACACGAGTACTGGTAAGGTACATTATACACCCGTCATGGGCGATTGAAAACCATAGATATGAATATGTTACGGATATGATTCAATTCTAATTATGAAAATGTTTGCAATGGGATGAATGAACAGGGTGTTTTGGACCAAATACATGTTAAGGTTTGATGGTCCTGTAAGCATCTGTATGCAAGATCTGATCCGAACAAGGATTTACTATTATGTGCAGTAGATCATGAAAAGAAGGTCACATTGACCTAGTAATAGTATGTGACACACTGCCATCCCAAGTTGTTCCTACATGTGAGGTTTGATGGTCCTGCATGCATCTGTATGCAAGATATGGTTCTGACAAGGATTTACTGTTATGTGCAGTAGATCCTAAAAAGTAGGTCACAGTGACCTAATAATAGTATGTGACACACTGCAATCCCAAGTTGTTCCTACATGTGAGAGTTGATGGTACTGCATGCATCTGTATGCAAGACATGGTTCTGACAAGGATTTACTGTTATGTGCAGTAGACTGTAAAAAGTAGGTTATGGTGACCTAGTAATAGAACGCGACACACTGCCATCCCAAGTTGTTTCTACATGTGAAGGTTGATGGTCCTGTATGCAAGATATGGTCCGGACAAGAAAATTTTAATAGACGGACAAAAAAGTTAACACACAGATGTACGGACGGACAATGCCATACCTTAATACGACTCATCATAGACAGACGTATAAAAATAGCCCATACATGTACACCTACACCTACATGTATTAATAGCAAATATGGAATGTAATCAAAACCCTCATCAAGATGTTACATGTAACTACATAAACTGACCAACTTGTAAAGATTATCTTCACTTCACATTTTTCCAACTAAATAATCTAATATTTTCTAGGCTTGTTAAAACTAAAAAAAAAAAAAAAAAAAATGTTTTAAGTATAATACTAACAGATCCAAAGCTAAGAGAGTGGATCTGGCCTGGTGCTTATAAGAGGCTAGACTCGAGACTATTAGACAGTAATGTCATGACAACGCCATACAAAATGTATGAGTGTGATGTCATTAGAGATAGACTCTGGACTCTAAAAAATTGTTATAAGCACAGGCCTACATGTACATACCACTACATGTATCTGCAAACCAATTTTACTCATATTATTTTAAAGTAACTACAAACCCGAGCGAAAATTGATGCTTGTTCTCTTGAGTGACCAAATGGATCAATTTGCCATGCGATTTTTGGTCGAGCACAATCACCAAAATTTGTCCGTAGAAACTCAAAGCCGAGTGTGTGTTGGTCTATGATAGCATTGTAGTGAGTGGCAGCCTCATCATCCATGCACCATCCACCAAGGATAAACTCCAAACGACCTAAAATCAAAAAGAAATGCCATGACTTTATTTCTTTGTCGTCTCACTGATAAGTTTTAATAATAGCTCAAATAATAAATGTATTTTTAATTATTAAGCAAAATCTTTCACTGCTATTGTTGTTTAAAAAAAGAAAAAGAAATGTTTTATTTAATGACACACTCAACACATTTTATTTACGGTTAAATGGCGTCAGACATATTGTTAAGGACCTCGCCACTTCATGGGCTACTCTTTCCGATTAGCAGCAAGGGATCTTTTATTTGTGCTTTCCACAGGCAAATTGGCAGAAACCATGGCCTTTGTTGAACCAGTTATGGATCACTACCCATTGAGCCTTGCGGAGCAATCACTCAGGGTTTGGAGTCTTTATCTGGATTAAAAATCCCATGCCTCGACTGGGATCCGAACCCAGTACCTATCAGCCTGTTGACCAATGGCCTAACCACCAAGGCCGGTCTATTATTGTTTAAATGCTAACAATAAGCATAGACTTAGGTGACCAGCGAAAGTTATGAACAGTGTTTATACTTTAGTTCTGTTTAACTTCCTTAACTCTTTGCTTGCAGGGCTTTAGATCTCACTAATTTGGGCACCAAAAAAAAATGGGGACTTTTTTTCTTCTAAGTACAGGAAGGTCATTTTAGGTCAATACTATCATTATAACAGCTACTGGAGAGTTGTCAATATTCAGAAATGCATTTCTAGCTGTTTTAATGAAAATAAACTTAATATTCCAGTGGTTATGAGGTGAGATATTTTGAGGTCAGTATGTTTATACTTAATTTGGGCACGATTATTTTGGGCATCTGTATTTTGGGCACAACGTTTATCGCCTCGACTTTAATGCAATCTAAAGCCCTGGCTTGCTACTACATATTAAGAGAAATTTCCTTTATCCCTTGACATTAGCAAAATTATTTTAATTATTTTGGAAGGTTTTTATTATTTTAATTGCATGTATTAGTATGACAGTGAAATTTGGATTAAGATTTGTTTATCACTGCACAGCACACTTTGCTGGTTCTATTAGCATTAACACTGAATGGAGAAAACTTGAAAACCAAAGGCAAGAAAAAACCCAAAACCAGGTTGACTCAAGCAGAGCCAAGGAAAACACGTCCAGACCGTAAAGCGAAGTGGAAAAGAAGGAAGATACAGTCACGTGACCGGAACTAGAGAGCAGTATACAGTAGAAGAATTTAGGCCATTCCATTGGCTTTAGGGATGTTCGACCAGACCACTCCGTGGGGGGGAAATTGCACTTTGTTTTGAGGATCGGTAATGTTAAAAGAAATAACATTTCCTGTCAACAGCAAATAGAGTTAAATAACCATGCATATTTAATAATTTATATCATACACACGGTGAGTCATGTTACTTGTGGCTAAATGAACTGTACCTTCATTAACCAACCGCTTAACCGTGTGTCTCATGGGGTCCAGCTGTTCTCGGAACCACCGAGAGAAGAAAGCAATCTCCACGTAGATAAATCGCTTTGATGGGTCTCTCTCCAACTCTGGAATAACTGAATCCAAGATGAACTGAACCTCTGAAAACACAAACAAGATAAAATATTTAAAAAATACTAACATATTGAAATAAAGGAACACTTGAGATAAATTACATGTATACTGTTATTAAACTAAATTTCATCCCTATTTGTGTCATAATGTATGTATACATGTATGTACGTACAAAAATGTAACATGGGACTGAACATTTAATGTCAGTAACTCAGTTAACTTCCTGACACTATGTTGGAGGATTTGGGTTGCAGGACTTCACTTTTTCCCCTTGATAGTAATCCCTGTGTCTTCCCATTAGTACTTTTTTGGGGGGGTTAATTCATACATCTCTCAAACTTCTTTTAAGGGCTTGAAATCTTAATACTGTATAACTCTACTGATGTAAGAACATCTTGAGCAGCACATTTGGTGTTAACATGTACCGGTAGTTAAATTCTGACACTGGCAGGGCTCAAAATAACAGCCTCCAAAAAGCAAAAAGCTATCAGTCGTTTTTACCTAACAGGTGAAATAGAAATTCACCAGCTAAAACTATCAAAACATGGCAGGTAATTTTTTCAAGAGAGAGATCAGGGCTCGACCTTTTTTTTCTTCATAGCAGGCCATATTTTCATCTTAGCAGACTTATCTCTTTTGACTTGCTATCTTAAAAAATAACAGCAGGCCATATTTCAAGCCATGCACTTAAGGCATAAGAAAATAAACCTGCTGCCACCACATGGGTTACAGTGTTCGAAATAAGCATTTGTCTGTTTTGTCCCAACAAGTGAAAATCTATTCAAACAAGCAAAATGTTATTATGCCTCGGTAGTTGTCCAGCAGACAAGTCAAAATTGTCAGTGTCGTTTCATTTTGAGCTATCGCAAACACCATCCTGGTACTTGAATAAAACAAACCATTTATTTGGACACGTAAAAATATTGACGGACAAGTAGATTTCTAGATGTATTTGTCCAGTGGACTAATAAAAAATTCTGCTTATTTCTAAAACTGGGTCACTATTACTAAATATCAAGAGATCAAACATCATGTACGTACGAGCTACTCTCAGCAAACTATGTTAAAAAATAACATGTAGCTCCCCTTTTATCTTTTGAAGAACCGTTCAAAAATGCGCCAAAAATCCTTCAAGAAATTGCATAATACTGATCTCGGTCAAACTGCTGGTGCTCTCTTGCACTTGCCAGTACGGGCTGGTCCTCTCTCATACCAATCTCAAACCTTTATCCTGTCCTAGATGGAGGAGCTGATAGTCAAGCCGATACCTGTGGCCATGATACCTTACAACAGCTTGCACTGAATGTGCATGTAAAAATAAATTCTGTCCCAGGTTAGGCCTCTGGCATCCAGAGACGGGACTTGGGATAGACATGCTCTAAACCCCAGTGGTATAGGAGCATGTAAAAATATAAGCGTAGCGTAACATGTAAAACCCTATGACCTAACCTGACCTGACCTCTTGTACATTTAAACATTTAAGGCCGAATTTACAAAGCCTGTTTATGACTTACATGCATGTAACTACTAGAGGGCCTAGTAAGTTGGCAAACTTGTGCTCGATCCTTTTGTTATTTATCAATAAAATATGTCTTCAATCAACTACATGTATACATGTTATTTACAAGTTTAACCATAAACACCTGCATTTAAGCTATTTAAACAGGCTTTTTTTAAATTCGGCCTTTAAATTTGTTTTCGTGTTTGAATACACTGTAGACCCCCCACACACACAAAAACCGCACCTCTAACTTGTTTGGCATACTTGGATATATTAAATGTAACAGATTCTTTAACCCATGACATAAGGTACATTTCAATTGATTTCCACCACTAATACGTACCCTGGTAGTAATACTGGTCCACCGTCATCAGCCAACCTACGTCATCGTGAGTGTGTGCAACAAGATGGACATTGATCATTTTATCCTTGACTGGGGGACAGCTCTGAAAAACACAACAATAACCTTCAAAACTATATTTTATGGCAACTTAAAGGATTTACAAAAATGGAGAGAGAAAGTAAAGGAGTATTTGTTTAATGATCGACATCTTAATAGCATATTTTAAATATCGGCTATTTGGGACTGTTGCGAACCCATGGTTAGTGATATTCAGTGTTGTGCTAGTAAATAATTACTATAACTAGCCCGATTGCTAGTGGAAAATGTTTCTGTCAAATGCTGCATTTACATATTTTGTAAATATGAATATCCTGCCTCTTCTTTCCACGCCAGTCTAAGGATTTTTAAGCTCAGTCTTCCTCTTTAGGTGACATATCTGATTATTAATATTAGTAAAATTGTATTTATTTAAAGTAGGGCTCTAGTGAATTTTTAATCATGGCTAGTACATTTTTAAAATCACTGATCCTAAGGCTAGTGGATTTTAATAAAATTTTAGAAACCCTGCCGAAAGACTTATAATGGAAAGTACAATATGTTCCATGCATGGCATTTGATTTTTTAATCATAGAGTACTGCATGGTTGGGGTGGTAATTTTGTTTTCAATCCTAGCTACTTAAAAAATGATGCCAACTCACTATATCTTCAGGTTATGTTTGTTTGTTTGTTTTTATTTTGAAAAAAAAAAATATATACATGTATATACAATTTAACAACAAAATTAGGAAATAGTGACATTTGGTATTATTATAATAAATCATTAAATGACACCAAGTCAGAATGTTTCTCGTGTCATAATTTCAGAAAGATTTCCACCTAAAAACCCTCCGTTTGTCATTTTTAAGTTAATGATGTAGGACAGGATTCAAACCCATAGCCCTTGGCACAGTGTACTGCTGTTCGACTGGAATACTATAAATAGCTGTGTTTTAATTACCACTAGATGCCCTATGGGAAGCCTAGGGAGTTACCACAGCAACAACTAGGTCAAGTAACGAGCTACTCTCGACAAACTAAAAGCAAAACTTATACTAGCTCACCTACCCTTTATAATTTAGACCGACCGTTCATAATTCGCGCCGAAATTCCTTCATTCAAACTGCGCAACATTTTCCTTTTGGCATTAATGCTCCATTAAAAATTCCATAGCCCCAAACACCCACCCCCGCCTGCTACCGATTCTGGTCGGACTGCTGGTGCTCCCTTGCACCCGCCAATACAGGCGGTCCCTTCTTCTCCCTACCTAAATATCTGTCTTGGACGAAAGATCTTGCGTAGCACCCACGACAGGCGTGCGCTAAAACAGCTTGCTCTGAATGTGCACGTTAAGCCCTATGACCTGACCTACCACTAGATTATGGCATGCATTACAGCTATGTCATGTCATGTTATGTCATAGGGTTTAACGTGCACATTCCGAACAAGCTGTACAGCTATTACTGTGTAAACATAGATACATTTTAAAATCTGACGGGGATGAACCAGAAGCAATACAACTGTTGATGGAATGAAATAACTGTTGTTCACAAAAGTCTCCAGTAATTTAAGCACATCAATTTGGAATATAAATTACAATTCAAAACAAAACAAAATGGCTGATGTTGATCTATTTTAGAGAAAATTAATTTAGTAATGTTTAATGGATCATAATATTTTATTTTTAAAATTATGACTAATAGTGAATGATATGATGTTTATGCTTAAAGCTACATGTAGGTTAACAATTCTAGAAGACTGCTGAATGAACAAAATATAGTTTAAAGAGGCGGCTCCAGGTGGATAGTTTGTCAAACCTCACTAGAGCCCCATGCTCTGATTATCAGTACAGGTTCCACATACCATATTTCCTCCAATAAGTGCTGGCCTCCAATAAGTGCCAGGTCTGTAATCTGAACGACAAAACTGTATCCGTGGTCAGGTGCATATCTCTGCAGTGTGCAGAGTCCAAGGGACGTTTAGGCAAGATCGTGATAATTTCCATGATCCACCGTCGTGTGACTTGTCCTTAGGACTGACAGTCCCCAAGAAGATCTAGCACAGCACGTCATGTCCTTCCTGCGCTGCCTCCAGGAGGACTGCCACTCCCAAGACCAGCTCTGCGAAACTAAATGTGCACAGGACAGAGATCAGTGGAATACATATGACTGATGGCATGAGCTCATGAATCACCATAAAACGGTAATGATATCAGGTGTTCGCGAAAGGTGAGCATATCCTGCCCCACCGGTGGCACCCACCATGAGCACAACCCGCAGCCATAAAGTCAACCATAAAGTAAAATACAACATTTTCACCAAAAAGATGAAAATGTATGTAAAAGTTCAAAATAGGGTACTGCATCAGACATCATTTTTGTCAATGATGTGTCATATCGTGAAATGGCCTCACAGTGTTGACACAGGGCTTCTAGAATTTTATAAAAATCGACTATACATGGGATCAGTGATTTTAAAAATGTACTATTAGCCATGATTAAAAATTCACTAGCCCTACTTTATATAAATACAATTTTACTAATAGTAATAATCAGATGTCACCTAAAATGGGATATAGAGCTTAAAAATCCTTAGATTGGGGGTGGAAAGAGGGGGCAGGATAAATATGTAACTGCAGCATTTGACATGGGATCTTTTTCCCTCAGTAGCCATTGGGCTAGTTGTTTTAAGTATTTACTAGCCCAACATTAAATATCACTAGCCATGGGAGTGGGGCTACCATAATCTAGAAGCCCTGGTAACAGTTTGCAATAAAATAAATGCTGGGCCTTTAAAAAGCGATGGGCCTCTAATAAGCACTGGGACTCCAATAAACAGCTGAAAACTGATTACTTCCTGGCATAATTTAGGCACTGTACATGGACAAATAATATTAATTTGTTCATCATTTCGTTAAGTTTAAAGTTTTGTTACAGTCTGAAATTAAAGTTTGAAAATAAATAAAATTGTAGCTTTCAGCTTTAATTTCTAAAAATGTTTTGAAAAAATAAAGTCTGGGTCTCCAAATAAGCATAGGTTCTGCAACCATTTTGAAATGAGTAAGTGCCCAGCCACATATTAAAGGAAATACGGTCACATGATCAGTCATTGGAAATCATTTGCACAATTAAAGCAACTATGTCTGGTTTCAATTGTATATATACAATCAAGTTCTAAGTTCAAATACAAGCATAACTGCACTTTTAATTCACTCGCGAGTTGTCGTCATTAACGCATATCATTAAATGCTTACTAGCCAGTTCGAACAATGCTCGCCATTTTGTAATACAACAACAGCCGATCCGTACTATTTTTAGCCCATTGTCGGCCCGACAAAAGTGTCCCACTTTCAAAATACTGGGTTTATTTTTAACCAGCATAGCAAATCCAGTGTCGAGTATGGCGTCTTATATACACCAAATGTGACTGGATTAGCTGTTCTAAATGCTTAAATAATAAAAATATTCCAGACATAGCAGCTTTAATTAGGCTACGTACACAAGGCTCGAATTTGGCAGGCGGCAGGCGGCAATTGCCGCTCAAAGCACACAAAATGCTTCCCGAAAAACCGTTTCACAAGCAGGTTTTGCTTTCCATCTGGTTTCTAAAAAAAAAATTCCGGTATATCCCAGAATTCGCGTTTGTCGCGCGTTTTTCGCATTTCAAATGAAGAACTTAA
>JAECMU010250424.1:0-14311 GCA_016106625.1 Dracogyra subfuscus | reverse complement strand
CACATGGAAAAGCAGTTATTAGGAAGGGAAGTTAATCCTTTTACTGGTAATTCATGGGATCCAGCTAGAAACTACACATGCCAGTGATAGTTACTAAACATTAACACATAACAGGCTGATACTGTTAATATACAGTCAAAGTATTTTGCATTAACAAGATGATACAATAAATATTCTCAAAGGCAAAAGTTATTGCTTGGAGTAATAAATCTGTGAATGGATTTATGGATGTTATCCAGAGAAAATGTGCATGAAACAGCTCAAAGAAATGCAACCAAGCAGTTGTTGCAGCGATTGCAAGCTTTGTGCAAGAAATATGGAATATTCCAGAGAAATGCTGGCCAGTGTTCACTAAAAAAGGCCAAACATTTAGTCACAAATCATTGCCACTCTGTGCAGACTTCAGAAGTCCAGAAGTCAGAAAAACACTATTAGTGAACTGTTTAATGCAATTTTGTTATGCCACGCCTCAGTGAAAATGACAGATGGCATAGGGATGCTTGAATTTGGGACCTCGCAGTGTAATGTCGCACATCAATTCAATGCCCATAGAAACACCATATGGTACTTATGGCAATGATATCAACAAAACAACCAGGACAGGAACCATCCCTGTAGTGGCCGACCACCTGTTGCAACCCACTGGCAAGACACATGAATCTGAAACATACACCTGCAAAACAGGTTCCAGCCAGCAACCTTCACAGCCTGTACCATCCCTGTCTCCAACATGTAATGGCCTCAATGAGACGACGGTGCCATGCCTGTATCAATGCTCAAGGTGGACAAACTTGCTACTGTGTGAACTTTGCTCTCTACCCCCTCTAGTTATGAGGCTCATTTGCATATGGCAGGTGTGCTCTTTTCATGGAGTACTGCTCATTTCCATACCTTCGGAAATGTCTCTTTTCGTGTTATTTCATACATGCCAGTCTTATGTGTGTCACAATAACTTTTGCCTTTTAGTAGAGAACAAAGTTCATTATTATGCCTTAGATATGATACTCTATAAACACAAAAAACAACATTACGTTCTAATTAGAAAGTAAAAAGTTCCTGTAAATTATGTACATCTGTTCCAAGTGTGTTCCAAATGTAATCTGTAGGATTCAGATCAGAGGGGCTTGAAGGAAAATATTTGATGTTGACAACCATATTTTAAAGCCTACAACATATCAAACATTTTAAATTTTAAATTCATTCAAATTAGCCTAAAACTAGTCAAGAAATCTCCCTGTATCTGATACAATTAAAAAAATTCTTTGTATATTATTTTAAGGATTAGGTGTTTTAGTAGTATTTATATTTATGATGTCTAGTAAAAAAAATATGTTATCACAATCTTTTGAATTTAAGTTGGTGGTATGCATCTTATAATTACAAATAATAATATAAGCACCAGATAATACAAACATATTGATTAAAATATCTGCGTAGCATACCGACATACACACTGCATATATAGATGATTAGTATAGATGATTAGATATTCTATCTTGTTGGTTAACTTTATCAATATATGTAATATACTGCACAAACAACAAGACCTATGTTTACAAAACTTAAAACCTAAATTATATTTAGCAGTCTCCAAAATTTATCCACATGCTATTTGTATAGAAGAAAATTTATTAAAGCTCGACTTTTTAAAGTTATAAAAACAGAGCCATATGTAGCATATGATACAATGTATAAGCATCAGATGATACATATATATATATATATATTACTATTACACAAAAATGTCTAGAATACCAAGATGAGAATGACAATTTGTATTTTCAGCTAAAATTAGTTGGGGTCCAGGGTAGAATCCTGGTTAAGGGGGTGAAACAGAATATTTTAAACAAAGATAATATTTGGGCCTTGATCCACAGATCTGAATGTTGAAAAGTGCACAGCACTAGTACCGTACTACATCCAATGAAACAATGTGTGAGGTATATCATGTAAATCAACAGTTACTAAATGTCTGCATGTTATAGTGCTTAACAATGAGTAAAATCCAGTGACAAAATTGTGTTACAAAACCACCATGACTTCATTCCCTTGTGTAGTGGAGTTCAGGGCCCTTAACCCACCAGGTACTGGAACATTAGTGGCATCAATCCGTGGTATATCAGTTCAATGTTTCCTTTCTTTCATTACAATTGATGTGAAAAGCAAGAATTACAAGTTATGAGTCTTTTTCAATCTAGATAGGAAGCAGTATTAAATGTCTTCACATTTATCCAGAAGTGGAAGAGAAAATAACATTTTCCATACCTATAATTAGATTTTGTTTCTTCTAATGCAACATCACCAATTATACTGTCAGCCTATAGCATTCATAATAATAATAATGAAATTTGTTTTACTGATCATACAGTCTATAATTGTTGAAGAAAACCCCTTGCACAACACACTTCCCATATGTACAGAGTAGATTGTATACAATGTAATATACCACACATGCTCAATTACTATAAAACATATCTACAATTTATTTTAGATCTAATATCATTGTTGTTGGATTTTCTATGTACATCTTCCACACATTGGAAAAGCGAGCCATTGTAGCTCCGTCTATAATCCGATGATCGGCAGACCAGCTGACATTCATTACATGTGCTTTCTTAATGTTACCATCGTGATCAAATCTTGGCACAGTCTGAAAAAACAACAAAGATATGTGCAAATACTATTACATGTCATTACTAGTAAACTATTTTCTGTTATTACTCCAGTGGACACTCCTAACTTGAGGAAATAAAAATTGTAATTCGTCAATGAGAAATTATCATGCTTTGGTAGAACATACAACATTATTGGATGAATGAATGAATGTTTAACGACACCCCAGCACGAAAATATTATTGGATGAATTAAGTATCTTTTTAAACTTTTAAAATTTAATAAAAATTCACAAATTTAAAATTTTCAAAATACAATGTATCTATTACTTTACGAAGACTGCCTCTGATAAACATTGTACTCAAGAAGACAAATTTTAAATGTTAAATTTAATAGAAATAAAAACATTAAAACATATAAAATATCTATTAATTTGTGAAGACTGCCCCAAAGAATTGCAGGACCAAGTTTCGGAACAATACAATCAAAATTCTATAACAATCAACAATCAACTTAATTAAAAAAACCTAAAAAAACTGTCACTAATAGTTTCAGAACTATCTGATCAAAACTCTAGGAGATAAGACTTTCAAATGTTTAATTTAAAAAGTCAAAATGTCTGAAATGTCTCTCTATTAATTTGTGGAACGTGCCCCAGAGGATTAATGTACTAAGTTGAGGACAATTCAAACAAAATTCCATCAGAACTTAGACTTCGAAGAAAAGATTGTGGGATGAAAGAATGTTGGCGGAATGGTGGAAGGATGCTGGATGGCTTGACGTTTATTAGTAAATTACAAAAGCTCTGCTGATAAATATCATAGTGAAGATAAAAACAGTAATGATTACAACACAAAACATTAACAAAATAACCGTTATTAAAACACATTCATTGTGAGGAAGATCAGTTCTTACTTGTATTTTACCAACAGCACCAATAGCCACTTGAGGTGGAAAAATCACTGGTTTTGTGTATGTACCACCAATCTGCAAATAAAAAGAACTCATTGTAAACAATTTTCAAAACATAATACTCACAAACATCACCCCCAAATCTAATATATCACAGACCATGACCGTAACTTTTTGCAGTGGTAGCCCACCAGTCTACCAGGTTATAAAATCTGGTAGCCATCAGTGAAAATTGGTAGCCCCATAATTTTAATAAATTAAAAGAAAAGAGAGTAAAAAGCTAAATTGTTTATTTTTATTTAATCATGTTGTTTTATGTGAGGGGTTTTAGTGTCTTGTTGATTGTGGAGTAACTGGATGTATAAAAAAAGCCCAGAGGACTACTGGGTTTAGACATCTGGTAGCCATATTGGTTGCCAAAACACTCCGGGCTACTGCTAAGATCGGGCCCTGTATAGCGTAGAGCAAGAATTTTTAAAAATGTCATAATGTAAAAAACAAATTGTGCAAACAGATGCAAATGGACCTCAATTAAATGAAACAAAAAGTTGTAAACATATCACGTGACCAGTTACTGCAAAGGCATGTGTTCGATTTTTTGCTGAAATGTGACCCCACTTCGCTAAAGTCAGAATAATTTGTTTCAATGTATTTCTTAAATACTATCGTTTCCTATATATTTGTCCTTAACTGTAGTCCAAATTTCATCAGTTTCTGCATATTTCTTGATGTTTAATCGCCGTAATAAAATCGCACCTGAAAACTTAAAAATATTTGTTTTGATCCAAAGTATAATTTAAAGTTGGGACTCATCCCAAAAGACAATATGATATCTCGCTTGTATTATTAATTTTATGCATATAATATGTGCATTGTATATATGGCCATACCTAATTACAATTAATATGTAAATGCTAATGTAAATAGTTATGATATAAAAAGATTTCAATAAAATAAGTTAAATGACGCCGTATAGCCTATTATATGTTAAATTTAAAAAGAGTTGCATCCCTTTGTATAGACGTGCGACATCATGTTTTATTAATTACCATAAATGAACATGCCTGTTTCAAATAAAGTTATTATTACTAAATTATTATTAAACCTACTCTGTTTCAAAATATATACCTGTAACCGGCGATCTCGCCTGTTTATGGTAGAAAATAGATTGTCAACATTTATAAATGCTAATTTCTTAGTTTAATAAAATGTGTATCAGGATCACCAATGTTAGTTATTCTACTTTATTAAAATTATTGGTTCCCCGTTGTGGTACATACAGTACACGTACAAAAAGCCGTAACTCGGGTACACTCAAAAGGGGTCAATATTTTATTGAAAACAAGAAACACGATTAGAGTTGCAGCCCTTTGCTTGCTCGTCGCTACCCTGTATCAGTACATCACAGACAAAAAACACAAGCATACATTAAATATATAAACCCTGACACTTTATTGCACATAATATTTTCTAGATTGAAAAAAAAAATCTGGTCAATAAAGCTATAAATATATAGGTTACTCAGCTTGTCCAGTTGTCTCTGATATATTTTGCTAAATAAATAGAACACTAATTATAGATATTTAAAAAAAATAAAAAAAATTGGAGAAAACTTCGAGTCTTTTTCTCTTTTGTTGGATGAAAGTCTCAATTAAACCAAGTAAAAAGGATACATGGTTCAGATTAATACGGAGAAAAAATTAAGAATGTCCAAACCATAAGAGCGAAGGAAAAAGAAGGAAGTTACAGTCACGCGACAGTAACAAGAAGGGGTGCGCAGCATATGAATTCTAGGCCATCCCATTGGCTGCTGGGATGTTAGAACCAGACTACTATCCTTACACCTACCCAATGAGTCATTAAAACTCACTCTGGTTGGGAGCTGGTACTGGGCTGCGAACCCAGTACCTACTAACTTCATTACCGATGGTGTAACCAAGTCACCTCTGAGACAGGTTAAAAAAATAAACAGATGGATCAACAAAGGGCAATAATTCAGGCAAGTATTCCACCACTGAGCTATTTGTATGGTAATTTGTCATGAAACTTTAGAAAAGAAAAACAAAATCAGTATTTAAACTAAAAAAGGCTCAGTTTTACAGACCTCATTATTTTAGGGAAAATATTCCTCTGGCTCCTCATCACGACCCATTCAAGGAGAGCAATTTTTAGCTTCCTTTAACATGTCAATTAAAAAATAAATCAACTACAAAAAGATCAAACATAAACGCTCAATATGGTAATATCTTAAATAGTTCCAATAATGTGAGTTAGGAGAATAATTAATCACTCTCCTAGAAGTGAGGTCGGATTCTTACTCTTTGGTAAGGGTTGTATATTGTCATCCTGAACCCCACCCCCTACCATCTCATAAACCTATGCCTATACAGTAAAGTGTTTTTGGTTTCTGTAGCTTGAGGATTTTTTGTATGTGGTTAGGGTGCTAACCTCCTGCACAACCATCCTCTGTCATCTAGGCTTAAGAGGGTTAAGTAAGTAAGTATACGGTAAAGTAACTGATGCTTACCGTTCCAATATTAGACAGTGAGAATGTTCCATCAGACAGATCGACGGTCCCCAGTTTCCCAGCTTCCCCCAGCAGCTGAAGTCTGTTCAACTCAGCTGCTACATCGAAGATACTAAGTGTCTGTACATTCTTTATGTTGGGTACAATCAGTCCATTTGGGGTGTCCATAGCAACACTTATGTTGTGAGAGGCCTGTAAAATAAGATGAGTTTTTAATGTATTTATTTTTCTTTTATTATTATTTTTTATGAAGGTTAGAAAAGTAAAACATTATTTTTTAAAAAGAAAGAAAAAAGAAGCAAACCTAGTCTACCAGCAGAGTTTAAAAAAACCCACACCAATTTTCTTTTAGACCTAGCAATCACAAAGATAACAAATAGTCTTAGAGAGGAAACCCACATTTTTTCCATTAGAAACAAGGGATATTTTAGATATTGGCCTTAAATATAGCAATCACAAATCACTGGTTGGGAGTGGGGGAAACAAAATCACAGAATGGATTCACTGAGTGTATGACCCACTGTCTACATAAGATTCAGCACCCTGGAATACTAAACTTATACAAATAAACATGAAAAAAACAAAAAACTGAATGAATATGTTCATAAACTAAAACTTGAATTAGTTTTTTTTAAATCAACACTGGATAAAAAGTTTCTTGGAATTTTTTTTATGAATGATCCCATCAGTTATTAACATTTATTGTAATGCATGACCAATGTATTTTAGTTTCGAATGCAAATAGGCACTAAGTATCATTAAAAAGAATTAAATTAAAATTCACCTTATATGTAATATTTTCTACTTTTTCATCCACAAATGCATTTAACAATGGGAACTGCAACAAGGCGAGTGAGGCAGCCTGTAATAAAACAAATCTCAAAATATACACCACATCATGGCACATGACATTACTAATACTAAGACAAAAACACATGTTTTTAGGGTCTTTAAAAAATAAATTCAATCATTTGCATTATACAGTTGGCATCTACAAGACATAGTCTGTAATATGTTGTTCATATACATATATCCTTGCGTCATGTTTTCAATACGATAAGCAAAAAATTAAAATATAATATAAACAATATTTCGTACATACAGTACTACCGGTACTTTATCTTTTTCATGTCACATTAGTTTATTGTGAAAAACAATGATAATTTCCCATGAATGCCAAATTTTCCTTCAAAAACACTGGCTGCTAAATCGTACTTATGTCTTCCGCTATATTTCCACAAACATCATATGTTTTCGCTAGTTTCATTGGCTGTCTATTTTTGTCCTTGTTATGGCAGTGAAGGGTCTATACTCTGTGCAATAATTTACATCAAAAACTTCATTTGAAAATAAAATCATAAAATGTTTGTAACTTGTAAAAAATATTGAATAATCTTCAGACCAATAGACAGTGTTCACTAAAAACATATTTACATTATGTTTTCGTCATAGGCAGGGCTCGCTCTGCCGTTCACCAAAGTCGCAAACAAAAAAAATTGGCGAAAGAATTTCCGATTTGGCGAACAAATTGGCGAAAGACTTTTTCCGATGTTTAATTTTAGAGCCACACGTGTTAACCATTTTTGTTCAGTTGATCCGCCTTGCGTTGTGAATAAGCGTTATTTGCATGTCCACATGGCCAGTCTATTTTTCGCTAGCTGCTTGTCATAAAGCTAGAAAACGCGATTAAATAAAATGAAATACTGTTTAAGCCACGTTGCATTGTTAATACTAAATGTTTGATTACTATCGACTACAAGTTTTACTTTTTATTAGTCATGTTTTGTCATACCGATTGATTATATAAATCTAGGTCACATGGTTGAGTTCATTTCCAGGAAGTGGGTGCGTTGGCGAGGAATATAATATATATGATATTGTTTCTCACTTATGAATATAGAATCATTATTAGCTAAAACTTTCTACATTTACAGTTTATATTTCAAACATATTAAATGGCGAAATTATAATTCATTTGTGCTATATCTACTGATATAATACTAACGCCGACAAGATACATCCCTCCACCCCTTGCACAAAAATAACAAAACTCGAACCGGAGTGAAACTGAAAAAGGTTTTCCCCCTTGTGTAAGATTGTCGCACGCTAGTGTTTTGATAGCAATAAACATAAAGACGTTTCCTTTGTCTTTATGTTGGGTGACTGGCTATAACCTTGAGTTGGACGCCGTACTAATTATGAATAGTATTCATTATAAATCATACCGAGAAGTTACAAAACGAGGTCATGGCGTAGGGTATGACCAAGAGTTGCGCACTTTTAATTATTATTAAAAAATTTTAAAATCTTCATAAAATAAAACGGCCAGTCTTGCCATTTTGTTTCTTTAAAATAAGATTTTTCTATTATATATACAACAATACATCTATTAGTATTACCAAATAGATTAAAGATACATGCCTGTGGCAATGGGACACTATCTAGACGGGTAGCACAGTGGTGGGACTATTGAGTTTTATCTTTATATAAAGCAAAAAAGAAAATAGATAACCAAAATAAGAAAATATAATGTTTATAAATTTATAACGTTGGTAAAATTAATGCCAGTGACAGGGAAAGAAAGAAGTGTGTGGGAGACAATTATTAAAAAACTTTAGAGGGGTGAGTATTGCCATCATTGCAAAACATAACGCAGGCAGGGTTAAAAAAAAAAAAAAAGGAGTAAAATTGTATCTTTTGTGATGTACCACTTGTGATGCACTGACTTAAATGAGCCCATCGATGGGGATTGACCCTAGACTGACCGCACATCATACAAATGTTTTACTACTGGGCTACAGGCAGCCCTAAACATCGGCAGCAGTTCATTATTACATTACAAGACGTAAACTAAATAATAAGTACATGTTAGCATATACTATATTGTCATAATGAATGAGATTAAAAACAAAATATTTTGACTGAAATGTAAATATGTTACTGGCGAATATATATTTAGATTGGTAAAAGAAATTGAAGATTGGCGAATTTTTTGGCGAACAAAAATAGCAACCCAGGGCTAGCCCTGATAGGCTAATGTTTAATCTTGTTATATGTGTCAATGACACCAAAATTCAGATTGTCACATTAAGTACTCTGACAGAGTTATGAACTAGATATTTTCAAAAAATCTAATTCCACCAAACCACCTTTATTTGTAGTAAATGCAAATGTAAACATTACCCCCACCAGAATTACCAAAAAGAACTTTGCTGTGAATGACATAAGAGGTAACACAACCAGCCTACTGTAAATTTTATTATTCAGTGTAATGATCACACGGTATATTGTCTAACTTTGGCAGGTCAGATGTCAGTGTTACAGACGATAACTTTGCAGGGATTTGTGATACCTGAATTTCATTATGTGAGGCATTTTATTAGTAAACAAATATTGCACTACAAAAAACTTATAACATGCACACTATTTATGGTATTATAGTTAAAACATAAAGTTGGCAGACTGACTGGAAGCATTTTTAATATTGCGAGGAAAAAGACACTTCGTTGTTTATGTTCATGCTGATAGTGACATAATATCTCACATAATCTAGCGATACATGCAGCTACAAACAAAGTATTGAAAACATATGTCGATCGAAATTGTATGACGGTATGATATATTAAAGGTAACAAGAAAAATATTGGAAGTCAAACATCTGATAATCCTGACATGTAGTCATCAGGGGAAACCTGCAACATTTTTCCATTAGCAGCAAGAGATCTTTTGTATGCACTTTCCCACAGACTTAAAAGCACATACTCCAGCCTATGACCAGCTGTGATGTACTGGATGGAATGAGAAAAAATCCAATCAGTTGAATGGATCCACCGAGGTGGTTTGATCCTGTGACTCAAGCACCTCAGGAGAGCACTCAAACAACTGAGCTAAATCCAGCCTCAAACACCATTCAGTGCTTACAGGAACAACTAGAAAACTTACGACTTAGTAGCAAGATGTTTTACCTTAATAAATACAGGCATGTATGAAAACTTTATTCCTCGTTTCTCTGCCACCTTTTTGAGATCTTTTCTCAGGTTAACCAACATGGTAATGTCTATTTCATCACAGTAACCGAAGTGAGGAATCTTAAGAGCGGCAGCCATGGTCTTCGTCATGGCTTTCTGAAGTCCAATTACACGCACGGTTTTGTCTTTTTCAATCACAACTGTCGTCTTGCTCAGCTCGGGAGGTGGAGTCGCTGGTTTCCGTGGTATCTGGACAGGCATACCACCCACTGCAGTTGACGGTGTGACTGGTGTCGGTTTTGCAGTGAAATCGTTAAAAGGAAAATGTTTAGATCATTTTATAAATGGATTTGACTGACAACCACACATGATGTGTGATGGATCTAAACTAGTGAGAGTATTTGAACAAATGAGACAGTTTGGTAGTAGGCTCAAACTTAAGAATTGGTTAATGGCAGCAACTGTGAACAGTTTTTGTCTGCTCACAGTAATTTTAAACCAGTATCATTTGAAACAAATATAAAAACCAACCGAAAGTTATGCCTTCAGTGGAAAATAATTTTTATATTTAATTTATAATTTATATTTAATGAGAGATAGCATTTTATTTTGTTTAGTTATGTAACTATTAACTGCACTGAAAAGACTATTAGAAAAATCATTTGAATACACACACACTATCAGATGAATAAATGACAGAGTTATTTCCCCTATTACTGATATAACAGTGATGCTAATTCTTGTTAACATTTGTTGCATTGTCAAGTATAAATAACTGGTGTAGATACAAATTTGTTTATTCTTCTATGAGAAGAAACATTATAATTGTTTACCAACTCCGTGACCAATGCTCTCAATATGTCGCAAAATATCTTCTTTCAGTATCCGCCCATCTTTTCCAGTTCCCTGAACTTCACTTAAATTTGTCTGCAATGACATACAAATTACATGTCTAGATACAAGTCTATCAACACTATTTAACTTCATTAAATTTTGAATCAACAGAACCAACAATTATAGAAATAATGCAAGATGAATAAGATAATTATTACATATCAAGGAGTTATTCCCCTTCAAAGGCTTTTTTTCCTGTGGCTTTCAAAGTTAAAGTTTGTTTTTGTTCAAGAACACCACTAGAACAGTGAATGCTTTACCACTGGGCTACACCCCATGCTGTGTAGATTTCAAAGAAAGACATTTTAAAAAGGCACTACCTATCAATGGAATAACAGATACACAGGTGGTAAAGTTATAAAACATTTTAACGTATATTTATTCAAAGATATGACAAAAATTGAAAATATTCACCCAACACATTGTGACAAAAATCTGGTACTGTTGAGTTGAGCTGTTACTGAATTCACATTAATATTATATCACTAATAATTCTAATTTTAATATATAATTGGTTACCTTGAGAAGTATGGGCAAGTAGAAAAATATATGGGGCAAGTGAATATCTGATTGGTACTTGCCATTTTTGAACCCCTGTACAGGTCCTCTAGTGGGCTCAATAAATTTTCTTATCTCCTAAATTCAAAGGATTTGAAAGTTAAACTTGGGTCTGTAATCGTACATGATACAGCTAGACATAAAATTCAAGCTTTATATCTTGAGGCATTGCAAAACAAAAGTCTGGCAAACAGATTTCCATATCTCAGTTCAAGGGCCATAACTCTATCACAAATGGTAAATTGCTATGAAAGACAATTTAGATCTGCAACAGTACACGGAAAAGCTATACACAAAATTTCAGCTCAGTATCTTAAGGCATCATGAAAAAAAGAAGAAGGGAAAACAGACACGGATGGAGAGATAGAATGACAGACAGACAGTTCCCTCCAGTTGGACCAGTAGGGGACTAATAAAGCAAAACCATTTCCAGATCAACGTGCATGGATTTATCAGTTTCTTTTTTTTGATGATTAAACTTTTCCTCAGCTAGTCAATTTTAAAGCTCGTACTTTGTTCTCCATGGCCAGTCTTCTGACGGCTGGAGTAGCTAACACTTTGTGTCCACTGATCATCTGTGTTCGGTGCTTGTCAAAGCTAGTGTCCTCGGCACCCACTTTAATTTCAACATCTTCCTGTTTCGATTCTAAGTTAAAAATATAATAATATATACAAAGTTAAAAAGTGATACTGCTAATATTATATAGCCAAGCATATCAACTGAACATTGTTTTACATAAAAATAACAATCAAAATGCTTTACTTGAGTTAATACAGGTATTTTATAAAATTGGCAATCAGTCCCACTTGTCGTCACTACCGGGTTGGGGGGGATTGGGGGAATTGAAGGGGAAAAAAGAAAGGAATAAATAAGAAGAACATTTAAAAGAAGATATTTGTCAAATAGTGGGTTTTTTAAAATCATAGTGACATTTGTATAGTTTTATCTTGAATCATGAACGAGAAATGATAAACATAAATTTGATGAAAACATTTTTTGTATCACATCAGTGAAAAAAAACCCCACAAATTGTGTATATTTTACATAATGGAATAAATAATATAAAAAAAGGAATAAAAGTTATTAATTTTAATTCCCATATATGTATAAAAAGTATGATTATTCAGTACAGTGTCCTGAAAATTAATAAAAGATCGCACCGTAGAAGCATTTGACAGCCTGAGCTAGCACATTTTCAGACAAAGAGTAATAACATCATCACTGATTGGATGAAATTTGACCTCTTCTGGCTCTAGAGATAACAGTACATGTAGCTGTTTTGCTTACTCCCACTTGTTAAAAATTTTTTATAATTAGTGGATACACCATACAGTCAACAATGAATACATTTATGGATTATTTCAGGCTATTTTAAGCAGTTTGTATTGGACAAAAGCTTCTTGCTTCAGACTTGGACACTCGATCCGACAGAGCTCCGCACATACTAGGTGTCGACAGGTGTTGATTGCAACCAGTTGCAAATTCTGGTCCTTTGTTTTAATTGGAGTGTAATACCTTGATGACTCTCTAAACCAAGAACTGTGCTATTGTTAACATCTGTTTAATCTCTTGACAAATTAGTAGCCGAGTGGCAGGCCATTGACACTACTGTAGGTCTGACTTAAGTGACTGATGATATACTTAGGCAGACTTTAAAACCACAAAGTCTGAAACACCAGCCATACTGACCACTATTTATTAATTATTTTAAATCAAGCACAAGATACCGATGTCCTGAAATGCATATTAAAAAAAAAAAATTCAGTCTCAGAGATCGAGAATCGGTCCCAGTCCAGGGAAAAAGGGCTTTTCCGCACCTCTGATATATTATATTATTATATGATATACTCTCAAGTTAACTTTGGGTTAAATTGTGTGAATTAAAAAAAAATCTGCTTTTTCAACACATACCTCCTGCTTTCTCTTGACTAAAGGTTGACAGGTCTAACTATGAATGCATACATCAGTTATGGAGTCTCACACTAGTATGTTTGCTTAAATTAGGGCTTCTAGATTATGGTATCGCCACTCCCATGGCTAGTGATATTCAGTGTTGGGCTAGTAATGATGATAACTAGTTTAACATGCCCATATATACCACTAGGGTTTCGAACACGCCCATCCCGAGTCCGACCTCCGATAAGATTTAGTAAATAAATACTAAGGCTTAATGGGTAGGTGTAAACCACTTGTACCGACCAATGATCCATAACTGGTTCAACAAAACTGTTCAATAAAGGCCATGGTTTGTGCTATCCTGCCTGTGGGAAGCGCAAATAAAAGATCCCTTTCGGCCTGTTGTAAAAGAGTAGCATGGGTGGCGACAGTGGGATTCCTCTAAAAAAAAACAGTGTCAGAATGACCATATGTTTGACGTCCAATAGCCAATGATAAGATAAAAAAACAATGTACTCTAGTAGAGTCAAGCCTGGAAATAAGTGGCCGGTCACGGTCATTGTCCGGTACGTATTTGTGTTTTGTCATGATTTGACAGTCGCGTATTTAATATTAGCGGTCATCTTGTCCGGCACAAAACCTGCTATTTCTATTTTGTCAACAACAACATATTTTGAATATTTTCCAACTAGTGTGCACGTGCACGAAGCTTACATTAGTTTTTATGGTAACTAAATACAAACAAGAAGGCATTTACGTTTTTCCACGAGAAAAAACAACACACAAATTGTTTTCGTCTATTAATAGACACGCCTAATGACCTCACCTCGGCGAATCATTGGTTCAATGGTTGACACAAACGGCGTGATAATTATAAGTGTCTTTTAGCACTAAAGTTTACCTTTATAAAATTAACTGACAATTAATTGATTCCGATTATAA
>JAECMU010250406.1:0-11189 GCA_016106625.1 Dracogyra subfuscus | reverse complement strand
ATATTGGTGCCTTCTACTTTTATCATTCAGCCTTGTACTCTATTTTAAAATGAAAACCCTGACGACAGATGCGATGAGCCAAAGACAAACCAACTGACCAATCAGAGGCCACATTTTAAAACCGGACCAAATAACTGATACACTTGCAAATACCGTGAAGGATGGCAAGATCATGTCGATGTTCAGGTTTCATTAAACAAAAAATAATTCACTTGTCCGGGTCGGGCAAGTCGGGCGTACCAATTCCACACTTCTGAAAAGGAAAGTTTGTTTTTGCCTTCTTACAAATTTATTTTCAATTTCAAAAGGTTTTGTTTATAATTTGTATACCTGTTAGCTCAGTCAATTGAAGGCTTGCTTGAGGCGCTTACATCACAGGATCAAACCACCTTGGTGGATCCATTCAACTGATTTATTTTTCTTATTCCAACCAAAGCACCACAACTGATTTTCTGTCTGTGGGAAAGTGCCTATAAAAGATCCCTTGCTGCATTAAGAAAAATGTAGCAGGTTTTCTCTGATGAGTACGTGTCAGAATGACCAAATTATTTGACATGAAATAGCCGATGATTAATTAATCAGTGTGCTCTAGTGGTGTCGTTAAACAGAACACACTTTTTTGTGTGTATAACTGCTTCTACCTTGTGTTTAAAAACCGTGTTATTTTAATGACTCTGTTGACATCATCTTGACTGCATCGGAGTATTAATTGCCATTGGTAGGGCTCAGTTTATGTTTATGATTAGATACTAGTAGTTAATAACTCGGGGTACAATATTTCAAAATCTTAAGTAACCAGAAGTCGGTTTACATTATAGTTATCCAGTTAACCTATTGTTCAATTACCAGTATGTAAATTTTACTGATCATCTTGAAATATTTTAGAGAACAGTTTTTTGAGACTTCTAGAAAAAGGAACAGTTCACTATATTCATTCATTCATTTATTCATTCATTCATTCATTCATTCATTCATTCATTCATTCATTCATTCATTCATTCACTATATAACTTGTTGATGCTTTCAACTTTGGTTAACCCAACACACAAACAGAACAATTATTTTCACCTGAAATATTGTGCCCTGTCACAGGTAGTTTTATCTTAATAGCTGATAATTGTTTTAATAAGCATCATGTACTTTTTAAAGATTTAACTATTAAACTCTCCTTCATTTAGTACATGTTTAAGCTTCTAAGGTATGTATGATTTTACTAATGGTAAGTAATGAATAAATAACTTGTAAGTCCTGATTATTATTCTAAATAATAGGGGTTTTTTTATTATAAAATTTGAGTAATATATGCTAGCTAGTAACTTTATCTTTTAAAAAAAAACTATTCTCATGCAAAAAGGACAGTTCACATATGCTATGCTTAAAGTACTTTGGTCTTTGAATCTGCCTTTGGCTATGTTTTAAATTACGTTGGACATGCCTGGTCCAGAGTTGTTTCAGGTTTTGCCTTCTCTATATTGGATTTTCAGTGCATTTGTGTGAACAAAACACATTGCAGTATTAATCCAGTTTACAGTTTGTTATGTAGTCTAAATTAAAGTATTTAAAAAAAACTGGGTTCAGCAGAAAACAGTTTGATTTAGACTTATAGAATATGTTTTGGGTTTTTTTAATCTGGAGTAGTATTTTTAGTGTGATGACTAATTGCTCTTTTTGATATATTTTAATCTGCAGAGGTAAAAATTTTGAAAAAGGTTCAGACTACAACAAGACATGGAAAGCATCAGAAGATGGCGAAGTGAATGCCTATGGACCAAGGGTAATAGTTGCTGATGCAAATCAGGGTCCAGGAGGTGGATATATTACAAGGTATTTACATGTCATGCTCATCTTTGTTTTTCAGGGGTAAAAATTTTGAAAAAGGTTCAGACTATAATAAAACATGGAAGGCTACTGATGATGGTCAAGTTAACACTAATGGACCAAGAGTAGTTGTAGGGGAACAGCAAGGGTTTCAAGGTGGTTTCATCACAAGGTATTTCTCGAAGCTTGCCACGTGGGCTAGCTGTAACCAGGCACTTCTCTTCTAGTTACATACGTGAACTGATGTCTCAGTGGGTTTTTCTTCTTCTTCTTCTCTTTTGGGACTTCAAGCATTAGTTATGGAAGTAACAAAGATGGTTGCCTGGTTTCAACAAAACCCCACTTTTTTCCTTTTTGCATCCTTTTTCAATTTTTCATATTAGTTGCAGGGTGTTCCCATTTGTTAAATTTAAAAAAAAAAAAAAATATATATATAAAAAAAATTCTGAAGTTTTATTTTTAAATGATAAATTTGATTATTTTTGGATGTTAAATACTTATGGGTACCCTTGCTCTTACAAGAATTTTATTGCATTTTTTGCAAACTTGCACAAAGATTACATTTCTTTGTCACCTGCTAAACGATGATTAATTTTTCATTAGGTTGGATATTTCTTTTAAGCACCCAGTTACAGCAAGGGTTATTTATTGTAATTATTTCATTTATTAAGTGTTGTTGTATGGTAATTTATTGGACATAATGATTCAATTTGGAGGTTATTACCTTGACTAATATTTACTAAATTATTATTTTATTGGACTTATTCTCTGTTGTTTTTGTTGTTTCCCCATCCCAACTGATACCACATGACTGGTATATCAAAAGCTGTAGTATGTGCTGTACAAAAAGTGCATATAAAATATCCCTTGCTACTAATGGAAAAATGTAGCAGATCTAAAAACAAGTATAGCTCATTAAGTAGCGGGCAGCGTGGCCCAGTGGTACAGTGCCCGCCTGATGCGCGGTCGGTCTAGGATCGATCCCCGTCAGCTAACCACTGGGGTTTTTTCTCGACATAATCATATGTCCGACGCCGATATAACCGTAATTGTAATGTGTTGAGTGCGTCGTTAAACAAAACAAAAACAAAAACAAAGCTCATTAAGTAATTTTCAGTGGCCTTTTATCTGTTCCAAGACATGTCAGAATGACATTGCTTGACATCCAATAGCTGATTACTAAGAAACCAGTTTGTTTTTGTGGTGTTGACCACAATAAACTTTTTTTACAATTTGAACATTTCTGAAAATATTTAGCTTTCAGTTATCATAATCTTTGGATACAATTTCAGCTACTGTATTTTATGTTATTTAAAAAAAATAGATTCAATTTCTATTTATTAATGACATTTAAGAACTACTAATACAAAGTTTTCCCCACAAAATAATTGGTTAGTATTAACATTCTTAATTAATAAATGAATGAACTGTCAAAGAGGCTGCAGACCTACATTAAATACCTATTCACACAATACAAAGCTTATTGGATATGGTTTGTCATTAACTAATAATATCTGTAATTATGTCTCTACAAATGGGTGTCTTGAGAGCAATATCCAACCAGTTACTAACTTTTGTCACAATTGCATCATGTTACTTTGCCTGGCAAGCTACAATGCTGGTTTTGACTTACACAAGCCACTAGTTCATGAGTTTTGCATATTTTTATCTTCATTTCTGTGCCTGATTTTGAAATGAAGTTATTCATGAGTTTGTAATTTTTTATTATTTTTTTCTAAACAGTTGTTTAAAACATGATTTTATTCTGGCCAATTTGCTAACCATAACATTTGACATTCATTTGCATCTTGGATATTTGCATGATTAATACTTCATCTTACTCATTTCACATCTACACTTACTTAATAACCTTGTTATATTAAAAATGAAAAACACACTATCCACCCACAACCACATAAGTATGTTGATTAACTACCAGTATATATGTATTTAACATTTTATAAGAATTTAGACCATTGATAACACCAGAATTAATTCAATAATAAGAATATTAGTCTTTAAAACTAACCGCTACATTGTATTGAGATACAAGTTTTCATGCATCTCATTCATATATTTATCTTTGTTGACATCCAGTAGCCATGTATTTTACATGCTTCGGTGTCATTAAACATTCATTCTTCTTATGCACCAAGTCCATCCCTTGCATCTTTCCCACCCACCACCTCAAATAATTATAATAAAAATGAGAAAGTTCATAACAATAAAAAACGTGAAATAACAAAGGGTCCATAGAGAAACATTGTCATTATGATAAAGTCTGTAGTGTATATTACTATTATTAGATTATTAAAAAGAAATAGTGTTATTTTTTAAATTTCTTTTAATATGAGACATCTTAGTTAGCTTGCTTCTGGTCATTCCAAAGACATAAAAGCATGATAACTTTTAGAAAGCGGCAATAAAGTGATTTTTATTTAATTAGCTTATCTTTGAAATAATTGTCATTTTTAATGATTATATGCAGACCTTATTTTTTGAAAGACGCAATGAGTGTAAAATATTACATCCTTACTTTTGATAAATGGTTTAACTAATTGTCGGCATTGAGTCATTGCAGGTAATTTGGTTGAAGTGTATTTAGGTAGGAGGCTGGGTGGCTGCAGTCTCTCGCTTCACTGGTTTCAGTTAACATGGCAGGATACCTAGTATATGGGAAAGGTTAGAAACTAGTCAAATTGTTTGAAAATTCTTAACCTCCTGAACATGCTTTGGCAAATTTTGGTATTCCAAAATTAATTCATTGACTTCCACGGTCTGCCTCAGTACTCTATACAATTTTGAGAAGTGCAGTTGTTCAATAGCTTGGTGTTTTCAAAAACAAAGGTCTGTATATGTTTAATTTATGAATATGTAGACTAGAGAATGCCGTTTTATAAATTTTAAAATACATGTAGATTAGTTTTAATTTGTATTGCACCTGGTTTTCTTTCAATAGTATTATTGTCTTCTTACATCAAAATGTATTTTATTATTATAATAGTATTAATAAAATGGCAACATTAATATTTCCATAATTTTTTTAAATAAGATATTTTGCTTCACATGATGGTACATATTTACTTTGTAGTTAACTTGTTTTAAATCTTAACGTAATATTATTTGTGCATAAACTGTATTAACTGTATATACATAAAAATGTTTGAATATATTGACATAGAATGTGACTCATATTTTCGTTAACAACTGCTGGGTTTTTGTTTTTTGTATTGAATTTAATACACTGATTTGATAAAAGGTTTTGTTTAAAATATTCCTGTAGAGAACTAAAATTGCCTGGACATGGTAAGCAGGTTTTTTTGTGTATCTCATTTATTATTTTATTTCACTGAATTATTTTATTTCACTGAATTATTTTTGAAAGTTTACATTGTTTGCAGTGATATTGATAGTGAATACATGCAATTAATAGTTATGGGTTGATGAGGTGTTAATTTAAGCAGATCAGACAACACAAATAAAACAGAGATGACAATGTTCTGTGTTTTTTATTCAAAAAGTACTGATTTTAGCACTACTCCCAAATTGTTTCCATTCTTCTTCTTTAAATAAACGGTCACATTAACTCCCTACTTTTCCAGACCCTTCAAAGTTAATTTTAATCCCTGTGAATATATATACATGTATGCATTTCCATGTGGCCCTCATAAAGAGTTGCTGATGTATCAAGAAGCGGAGGCAACATTAAATGAGATGATTTTAAATAGAATATAGGAATTCACTGTCATTTCAGTAAGTATGGGACTTGAAACAAATATTAATTACATATTATAATCAGACATGTAGCAATTTTAAAACATTTTTTGCAAATTAAATATATTTATTATTAAATTTACAATGCATTTCTAGACATAATAATGTTTATTTATATCTCAATATCTGTTTTTTGTCTAAAATAATTTCGTACATACAAATAATTTGGCTAAAGGTCTTTCCAAATACATTTTTTGTATATAAAAAAAGTGCTTTATGTTTAAAAAACACAAGAAAAATAAGATGTGTGTTTATTTTGTTGCTAGAGCTGAATAGTTCCTTTATATATACAAAACCATCAGACTCAAATGCTATATAATGGTTAAAGTCCATTGTGATATTTGCTAGTACCAGGCTCCAGGGCTCACCTAAACATTGCACACTGAAAATGTCTTGGGATACCTGACATCAGATGTCTTAAGCAGGTCTGGTATTTATTCAAAGATCATCGATTTATTTTTAATGCATTCGGTGCAGTTGACCCTAAGATTGTATTTAAGACTGAATAATTCCATTGCTTGAATTGAAGCATTTCTAGATTGTTCTGTCACAAATTAAATTTCTTTTATCTTTTTGAAATCTGACATGCAAGATTACTGAAGCATTACTGTAAAACCTGTGCATCAAGTTTATTGATTTCCTACTTGCTTAGCATCGTTTGCTTATCAGATGTTACTTTTTGTTCAACAAAAACACTGCATTGCAATCTGACAAAAACCCTAAGTTAAAAGAAATGTTGCATTTAATTTTTTTTTTAATAATTTCATGCTTACCTGGTAGATGAAATAGAATATTATTTTTCAATCTGTGTTTATAAATAAATCTCAGATGCATTCATCCTATTCTTCCATCTTTATGTTTATGTTTCTCTCAGGGGTGACATGAAATTCAAGATGATGTAAATTATGGTCCATTCTGTAGGTTGAATCTCAAAATTTGAGTCAGAAGTGTAAGGTTATAAAACAAAATCTCAAAATATCTACAGTAGATTACATAATTTACTAGTATATTAATTCGGTGGAGTTTAAAAAATAAAATAATTTAAACAAAAAAATCAGATTCTCAGATACTGTTAGAACTGTTTTTATTTACAGTTCATAATTTGTACTCTGGTGTTAAGCTATGCGAGATTGATTCACTGCCTTGGACTGTTAAAGAGAGAGACCCTAGTTTTTAAACACTAAGGCAAATTTGTCACTATTAAAACCATTTACAATCATTGAAATCAAACATCACTTATATTGTATTCCTTATATTATCCATTTTCGTACATCCAAAGTGTTTCTGGTCATCCTGGTGTTTCTAACACCACAAAATAAATGTTTCATGTTCTTCAAAATGCATGTGCGTCTGAGAAGTAATGGTTATAGACTTGTGTTTTAGTCTTATTTCAACTTCACAGACACTTGTTTCACTCTGTTATATCCAAATTTGTCACAGGCTAGTAAATTAAACTAGTGTTCATTGTTACGGGTTGAAACTAGGGTCTAGGTGAAAAATATGCCTTAGTGTTTAAAAACTAGTGTCTGTCCCTTTAAGTGTTGTCCAGTTTTATATCAACCAGTTGTCTGAGAATATATTTTAGATCATGGCATGTATTTAGTATATTTGACACCTAATCTGTTTTTTCCTGGAATCATGATGAGTGGACTTAAGACTTATCTATTTATGTTTGTTGAGTGTATATTTACATCATGGTAAAGGGATTTTACACCGCACATCTCCTAGAGCAAGTTAAAGGTTCAGATTAGAGTATTTATGTCTGATGTGTGTATATTTACATCATGGTAAAGGGATTTTAAACAGCACATCTCCAAGAGCATGTTAAAGGTTCAGATTAGAGGTTTTAAGTTTACATGTCATTGTTATCTAATAGACTGCGAAATCCTTTAATTTTGTGGCTTAAATTTTATGGTTTTGCTGAAAAACACTTTTCGTTGGGTACTTAAATTATGGATCAAAAAGGGAGTATCATAAATTAGTATATGTATACGTGTTATACATGTGTTATATATTTGTTGTATTCTTAAATTCATTGACTGCACTAGACCACAAATTACCCAAAAAAATCAGACCACCATGAATAAAAGTGATTTCAATGTATAAAAATAAAGTTAGATTTCTGTGGAAGGTTTTTTTCTTTTTCTTCTTCTGTTCGTTGTTAGTTTAAATAAAGTATTAGTGTACTGGTTGTTCATGGGGTTTTTTTATGTTTGTTCCGGTATAAAAATAAACTAAGCTAACAACTGTTAATGTTCGCATGCAGTGTATTGAAAAACCCTTTCTTCGCCATTTATCTGTTGATAATGCTAGGCAATACTGACATAAGAAATTAATCATTATTTGATGGATGCTGAATCAATATAAATACAAGCTTTGTGTCAGCATTTCCAATTGATGAGTGTTCTAGTCTTGTTTGTTTTAGCCACCATGGTCTTGAGCAGTGTGCTCACATATGTCAGCTAATATTTTATAAATGACATTGGATGCAGATTGAATGTACATGTAGCTGTTTAAATGTACGAGTGTGGCATTTTATAGAAGTGATACCACGTAAAGGTTTCTTTTTTTAATGCCATTGGTCAAAAGATCATGATAATATATAAATGCAATCTAAAACTAGTTTGGATTGTTAAATTGAATAATATGAATTTTTGAAAGCACCAGTTTATATCTATACAACTATTGTATTATATCACAAATATATATATCCGAAAACTTTTAAAACTAAATTTGTGACCATTATATATATAAATACACATTAATGAGATAATAAAAATGAAAGTTCTAAGACATAATTACAAACAATGCAACTAATATGTTTGCAACTATACACAATTCGAATTCTTTCAAACTTATTGTGATCCATTTTACATAAAGATGTAAATTTTTCTTTGGTTTATTACTTAACATTAGGATTTTTTGTGACATCCAATGAAAATCAAGTAAATTGTATAAAATTTGTAATACATTCATTTATCATCTCGGTTTGATAAATAAATGAAATGATGAGTTAATTATTTAATTCATGTTATATATATTGTACAATAAAAGACAACTATCACGTTAATACAGCCTTTAAAGCAGTTCTGTTGTTTGAGCTTACATCAGTGTTAAAAATAATCACATCCATTTATTTAATTAATACATGTTGTTTTGTCCTATGTTTGAAATATTAACCTGCAAAAATTAATACATTCAGTCTAAGGTTATTTTAAATTAATATATATTCCACAAGATCAGTTTAATCAGTAATGACCCATTCCTTTCTATCCTTTATTCAAGTTGGGATGTATCCCAGCGGTACAACGCTCGCTTGATGCGTGGTAGGTGTGGGATTGATCCCTGTCATTGAGCCCATTGGGCTATTTCTCGTTCCAGCCAGTGCACCATGACTGGTATATCAAAGGCCGTGGTATGTGATATCCTGTGTAGGTTGGTGCATATAAAAGATCCCTTGCTGCTAATCGAAAAAGAGCAGCCTATCTTCATAGCGGGTTTCCTCGCAATATGTCTGACGCATATAACCGTAAATAAAATGTGTTGAGTGCATCTTTCTTTCTTTTTTATATTCAAGAGTGCTAACACTAGGCTTTCTGCTAGTAATTATTTTGAGTCTTTAATAAAAACGAAACCAGTCACAGGTGCCCATGCTGGGTGGATCTGGATTTAAAATGTTGGACATTATATTTCATGCACTTGGCACATTTTGAACAGCAGTTTTGAAAAATTGCAGTGTCATATATCAGGCTATATACATAATTAATGTATATAAATATATATATTAATTGCTAACAATCTGGGGTATGTAATTTTACCTTTGGTACCCTATAGCAAAATCCCTAAACCCTATTGTCATTTATTATTAAACATATATATTATCAATATCTTACTAATATTGCTTTAATAGATTGTATTCCATGAGAAACAAAAGAAATGTCTGACATTGAATGTCATATAATCTAATTTACCAAGTGCCCTTTCTGCAAATAGCAAGCCTTTTATCCACACTATTAACTGTTTGAACTACCAGCTGAAAGTTATCTTTTGCTAAACATGTTTATCAAAGAAAAAAGTGGATTCTGTAATTTCGGTGTACTTGAAACCAATTACAAGTTATTGCCACAGGCTGGCTTTGTAATTTGTATTGGTGAAATGATACAATTTTAAACTAAGCAGTCACAGATTGAAGACAAGGCTAGATGGCCAGTGACCAATAGGAATATTGTACATTGGGTTTACATGTAAAAGCTTGTTTACATTTAACTATTACTTTTATCAGCCATGTGGAATGTTGTGTTTCCTCGCATTTTAATCGTCCTTTTCTCCAAAATATGTCCGATGGCACAGATTTTTAACCTAGGATTTCAAGAACTTCCGGGACCCCTCTAGATTTCATCTTGTTTACTGTTTACCAATTCCTACTCCTGTTTTATACCCACACATTGAAAACTTGAAATGCTCTGTTCACCCATAAAGCTTAATGTCTGTTCTTCAGTCAATACTCCGATCCAAATATATGAAAATTGAGTTGTATCAGGTGGGCTCCTGTGCACAGCATAACAATTAGATCAGTGACTAGCTTAACTAGGGTGTCATTAAACAGTAAATGTGTTAGCATCTTCTCTTGCGTCTTCATTACCAAATGTAAAGTGATATGTTAAATAGTCTTGTTTCTTTACAATAACATTTAGATAAAATCAATAGGTATGCATGTAATTCAAATTTGCATTGGCAAAAAGAAAGAAAGAAAGAAAAAAAGAAATGTTTTAGTTAACGAAGCACTCAACACATTTTATTTACAGTTATATGGCGTCAGACACTTCATGGGCTACTCTTTCCGATTGGCAGCAAGGGATCTTTTATTTATGCTTCCCACAGGCAGGATAGCATAAACCATGGCCTTTGTTGAACCAGTTATGGATCTCTGGTCGGTGCAAGTGGTTTACACCTACCTGGTGAGCCTTGCAGAGCACTCACTTAGGGTTTGGAGTCGGTATCTGGATTAAAAATCCCATGCCTTGACTGGGATCCGGACCCAGTACCTACCAGCCTGTAGACCGATGGCCTAACAACTAAGCCACTGAGGCCGGTTACATTGGCAAAAAATGCTGATGTTAATCAATTTTACTTTAGCTTTTACAGCCCAATGCTAACATAAATTAAACAAAATCTCTAACATTGGATTGAATGGAGGTAAATAGATTTTAATAAACATTGGTAATTAGTGTTACATTGTTGACAATTTTGATAAAAGCTTGAAAGTTTAATATAGGTAGTACTAAACCAAATAACTTCCGGCTGGGTCAAAGTTCGAGGTGTACCCAACTTTTGATAGAGAATCGAACACCACAAGTCCTGTGATTGGTTATAAATGTGAGTGTGTTGGTTGTAAAAAAATAATAGTTTCATCTGCGTAAAAAAAAAATGCAATTTTATTTCATTTAGTACCAATGTGTCAAGTAGCCTTGTGCTTGAAACATGTATGGGGTACCTGTGGAAAAAAGTGCTCGAATTTTGTGCGGAACCAGGGTAGTCATAGATGCTACCCGTTACATCAGAACCGAGCAGCTTAACCCCCAATTTTCTGTGGTTCA
>JAECMU010250398.1:0-17020 GCA_016106625.1 Dracogyra subfuscus | reverse complement strand
ACTGAATAACAGTATGCATGGACTATAGCAACCACTTTGTATTCAACAGTCAACTAGTCAAATCTCTTTGCAATGGTCAAGATGGCCCACTGCCAGAAGTGTTGTTCACCTTAGTCTCAGTGTGTCTTCATGGTACATGTATACAGATAATAGGGACATACAACTTTGATCTACATTGAAACATGAATAAGTTTTATAATTGTTTAGTGCTTCAAGCATGTCCAGGAGAGATGTTAACTTAAGTTTAAGTGTAAAACCAGTTACCACAGGATAGCACATACCATGGCTATTGATACTAACATGCAATTTTCATAGACAGGACATCACATACCATGGCTGTTTATAGTAATATGTACTTTCCTCACACACAGGATAGCACATATCATGGCTGTTGATACTAAAATGCTCTTCCACCACATATAGGAAAGAACATACAATGGCCATTGTTACTAATATGCTATTTCCATAGACAGGATAGCACATACCATGACTATTGATAGAATTATACATTTTCCCACACACACAGGAAAGGACATACCATGGCTGTTGATATTGAAATGCACTTCCCCCACAGACAGGAAAGGACATATCATGGCTGTTGATATTGAAATGCACTTCCCCCACAGACAGGAAAGGTCATATCATGGCTGTTGATATTGAAATGCACTTTCCCCACAGACAGGAAAGGACATACCATGGCTGTTGATATTGAAATGCACTCCCCCCACAGACAGGAAAGGACATATCATGGCTGTTGATTCTGAAATACACTTCCCCCACAGACAGGAAAGGACATATCATGGCTGTTGATATTGAAATGCACTTCCCCCACAGACAGGAAAGGACATACCATAGCCATTGCTACCAATATGCCACCTGTTAAGTACTGGTCAGAGTAAATGGACTACACCTACTTACACTGGATTCAGACTATTTCTGGTATATATGATTATAAACAATGATATAAACAATGATAAATTACAGGTTATTTACCTGTCATTCAGTTTGCTATGACTTTAAAGATATCATAATTTTCTCTTCTTTTTTTTTTTAAAAGGGGAAAAAAAGAAGAAAAAGAAAGACATAAAAGGAAAACATGCTGAGGTATATCTGAATTGGGTGGTTTCTGAACAAAGTATTAAGACATATATCCATTATTATATTATTCATTAACAAATTATGATTAATTAATTTACTTTAAGAATACTTCACTGGCAGTATGGACATACAACAAAATTAAACAAAAACCAAAATAAATTGCATTGAGGCAAAATGAACAGAATGTTAATTACATGTAGTATTTACATTTGTCTAATTTCAAACAATATCAATCGAAAGCAAAATTATTGCAATCATGTATCCCATATATTAGTATTTCAAAGAACAGTCAATGATTTAATTAATAATACAACACAAATTAACAGAATTTAAAAACAATAGTTTTGTTGTATACAAATGGAGATAACAGTATCTAAAAAGGAAAAAAAAAAATCTTTATATGGTTTATGTAAACCAGTGGTATACCTACATGTACTTGTGAAACATTTATATATAGTACTTTATCGGATGACTTTCCATGACTTTATAAAAGCATTTTTCTCAATGATCTCTTTGAGAATTTCAAGATTTTTCTCAGATTGTGTACATAATCTAATAATTATAATATGGTAATTATTATTCAACAATTTTGATGCAAACTGCTAGCTTCTTGCATTATTTCAAGCAGTCAAACATATGGAGTGATTTCAATTTTCCATGACGTTTTACACCTCAAATCACAATTCCATTTTTATTAGTTTCCAGGACTGTTTATAACCCAAATGAAAATTCCATGATTTCCATGCCTGGGAAATGAAATTTGCAATTTCCATGATTCCATGCATTTTAATTACACACGGCAACTACATTGTAAATGTATTCTATAGTAAAATAATCCTTCTGTGTTTCTTAAAAGCAGGAAAATAAAATAATATTCAGTTCTACAATAAGCACTATACAATGATAATCTATATTATATATAGTATTACTATATATTATGCAATATACTACAAAAAATCTGCATCAGATTATTTTCCACATTGCATTGAATTTTTACAAGTTTACAGGATAACATACTGAAAAATCAACTTCACTCTGCAAACTTAATTTTTTTACCAAGAGTGATTATATTGATAAATCAATGTCATATATTTGTTCAAGGAAGCCAAATTGTATGTACCGGTATATGTAAATTATGGGTGTTATTTTACTTCCAGTGCCACTACAACTTTTCTTTTTACTTGAAATCCAATGTGTTTCTCTTGTGCTTTTTCATATATACAATGTAGTTAATTTTTTTAATTGAATGATATTTCTAAACATACATGTCAAAGAAATACAGTGAAAGCATTCTATTACACTAGTTTTGACCACCTGGTATACTTTTATTCCACCATAAAAGAGAAAATGTTTTACACATTTATTACCCTTTTGGACAGATTAAAAAAGTATTGATTTCATTCAATGAATTATTATTATTTTCACCAAGTGCAATCTAGTTTTCTGTTTTCATATATTGCACACACAGAAGGTGTTAACTAACATAATAAAAACTGTCTGAAGTCATAAAGAAAACTTTGATAATTTTCCTTCTTCTTAAATATTTAACTTTACTTTTCATCAAGTGTATTTACCGTAAACAAACAGACTAGACCAAATATTCCAGCAGCCAATAAAAATAGATGAAAAAAAGACCATATTAAATTAACATTTAAACATTTACTAACAGGGTTATATTCTCTATTAATATGTCTCACTAGTCTCTTGGTAAAACTTATTTCACTCAAAATGTAACATAACATGTTAACATTCATATTTTCTACAACTTAAAAAATTGTATTTTTATCACTAGAAATAAAACAGTGTTTTGGTGTTAATGTCTTCTACTGATTAACTTTTTAAATGTTGTTCTTACATGTAAGTACTTTATATTTCTAAATATATCTTACTACTGATATTAAGAATTCAGACTAGCATCACATTAATACGCAATCTTTGACTGGTAGCTGAAAGTTACTGGCAAAGATATATAAGTTGGATGTAAGTGCATGTGCTTTGCATACACACAGATGATAACACACACATACATGCACGCACACACCCAAAAACACACATGCACGCACATACAAACACACACATTTTAAATACTGGAACAAGAATTATTATTTACTTCGTAAACTGTGCAAAATAGAAGTTAACAAAATATTAACATAAATTTATTTAGAAACAATGACAATGTCGATGGAAAATATAATTTCTCTCTCATAAAATATAATTTTGATAAAAGTATTACTCAATAGTATGCAACATTAGAAACTTCATACTAGGGTAGAAGGAAGATCATCAATAGTAGTGAAATTCTATAGGCACAATTATGCGACAAAGTTGCAAAAAAACAATTTAGACAGTCAAACATCATTATCTCAACTGATGTAATATAAAGTTTGTTTTATTTAACGACGCCACATTGATTTTTTTATCTTATCATCGGCTATTGGACGTCAAACATATGGTCATTCTGACATTTTATTTTTTTGAGGAAACCCGCTGTCGCCACAAAAAATACTATCTGTTTGGTCATTATGGGTCATTCCTGTTGACCCTTCATATGTCTATGTATACATTTGGGATATGCATATGTATATATATATATACAGTGGACTCTGTTTAAACCGGATTCTGTGTAATCTGGACCTCTGCGTAAACCGGTCCATTTCTAAAGTCCTGTCCAGCTACTGCTTATCTCTTTGGTATAAATATCTGCCTAATCCGGACTCTGCCCCGAACTCCGGATAAAAAATCAAGAACGAAAGAACTGTTTATGCATTAATGACCTCTGTTTACACCGGATGGGGATTTGACTGAATGACGGGCTGAACAATGATCGTCAATTGCCAAGTAATCAGGACGCCGTCGCAAGATCAAATACAAAATGTAATCACACTCGCGTGGAGTTTACTCTTATTGCGATAGGCCGTTAGATCTGGATTTTGTATTCAAATAATTTTGTATGTACGAATAAGTAAATTTTATAGTACGATCAGAAACATGTTTAATGTGCGGCCACTAATATTTTATACAGACAAATATATTTAATATTTAATTACAATCATTAAAAAAGTATCTATTAGTGGACAACATCTTAAAAATTGCAGAAAACTCAGGAATGTCCCTTTAGATATATTTTTATGTCTGTGAAATAATCGATTGCAAGTCTGACTTGTAATTAATGGCTGTATTTCCCAACCATCCATGGGTTCAAATGTCATAGTTGATCACGTATTGTTGATCATTCAAGAACCATAAGTCTGGATGAACTCTTTGTCTAAACCGGTCCTCTGTGTAAATCGGACTATTTCGACGGTACGAAGTGAGTCCGGTTTAGACGGAGTCTACTGTATATATATGAAGAGTCCACAATAATCGTCCATTTGACAAAAATGTCACATAGATAAGCCAACAAGACCCGTGTACATAAGCATAATGTTTTGGTTTAGACGGAGTCCACTGTATATATATGAAGAGTCCACAATAATCGTCCATTTGACAAAAATGTGACATAGATAAGCCAACCAGACCCGTGTACATAAGCATAATGTTTTCAAGGGTTTGTTTAAAATGCGCGATGTCAAACTAATTTGTACGAATCATAATGACATCATACTATCGATGGCTGCGACTTTAGTACTGTGAGTTACTAAAAATGTAATTAAAATTATATTTCAGAAGTGTTATAGAATAAATAGAATTCTCTACTCATGTTTTTAATATGTAAAATATCAACCTCGTCTAGTTAATCGGTATTCGTCTCGGCACAGCCTCAACAAATACCGATTAACATAGACTCAGCTAATATTTTCCATATTAAAAAATACTTGTGACGAACCCTCTCTATATATATGACCTTACATTTAATAACCCCTCCAGTTTGGCCTCCACCCAGTTATCAACATCTTCCAACACCTATGAGTCCTTATGTTTTGACGCAAGCAATTGCCCTACTGGCATGTGCTTGCATGCACAAAACAAATTGTACAAAGGCAAAAAAGTACTCACATCATCATACACGGAGCAATTGCTCTCCTAGACTAATTTCAGGAGAGCAGTTTATTGCTCATCAACAATTTTCAAACCATAACCACTGCTGTAACTTAAGTTAATTATATTTGGTCCCCATAACAAATGAAATAACAAAGTTTGACTGCTAAGGCCTATTTTGATTTGAACATATCTTACTGTTAATACAAAATAAGTCTGAATATTTTATTTTAGACAATCACAATAATCAAGACATTATAACAACAATACATGTATTTATTTTGTAGATCAAGTAAATATGATGGAGATCAGTCATCTGATTGGTTGCAATTCATGAGTGTATGTACATAAGGACTTTATGAAACTTATTGTAATGTCATAAACTTATTTTGATAACCTCAAAGATCCACATTTAATTAGTATATCCTGTAAGTGCAAATAGACATATACAAAAGAACTAGGAAACATTTGTCAAAATTATGGATCAAAAATGGATTTGTTTTTAATTCAACACCACCACAGCATATTTAAATTATGGCTATGGTGACATATGAGAGAGAGAGAGAGAGAGAGAGAGAGAGAGAGAGAGAGAGAGAGAGAGAGAGAGAGATAAGACTCTAAAACTAAATTATACAACTGGTTACAGATTTTCAAAGCTATGTTAGCGCTACGAAATAGTAAAACCATCATAGACTATGACGTCACTTGCGATGTTTTTACAATTTTGTAGCACTAAAATCGCTTCGAAAAAATGGGCTCTGGCTACTACAAATCACCTTCTGAATTCATTTTCAGTTAAATATTGTTTTAGTATATGATGGCAGCTTTGGATTGATTACACTGACATTACATTACACTAAAAAAGCCCTATTTAAAATGTGTCAGGATGACACTGAACATTCCCTTCCTTTCCTTTTTATTCAAATATATGCAGATTTTGTTTAAAAACAAAAATAAAAACCAGTCCATTAATTGTGATAGTTTTTTGACATTTCATTCATGTAAAGTCCAAATTATCTTGAATGAGAATGTCCCTAATATTGAGTATTATTAAAAAATATGCAAAATAATTAGAAAATATAATGCAACAATTATTTGATAGAATATGATAGAAATTGAAACATTATAATACAAATACATGTATATATAATTTTAAGTCCTTGGAACCATAATAACTGAATATTTTAAAAAGTATAAAATTCTATTCTGAAATAATATTTTTTTTTTAAAGTACTTCCTAAGTTTGAAGCCAATGTAAGATGTTTCCATGTAACACAGTCTTTTTGTCCACTAAAATTATATATTAAATATATTTTCTTGTTTAGAATGAACATCATATCCAATGTGCTAATGTCTCCAACTAAAGTTATAGCTTGTTTTGTTTTATGACACCACTAGGACACAATGACTTATTAATCAAATTTATCAAACATTTGCTAATTCTCTCATATCTGCCCATGTGAGATAGACCTAGCCCACATGAGAAAGGTATGTGGGAAAACTCTATCCCACATGGATACGCTTGACAACAGACGAGACTACTTTATTATTTATAAAAGGGAGATAACTCTAATGTATCTACATATCGTCTGTTATAGATCCGGTGTTATATTTTCTTAGGAGACGTTTTTATGACTGCAAAGACTGTGCGTATTAATACATTTTTGTATATTAATGAGGTTGATTACGTGTTGTTGACTGAATGAAGACATTTTCTAGACGGTTTTTTAAAATTGAAATCGGTTACCTATAATCTTTATATTACAATTTGTGGTGTTAAATTTTATTTAACACATGAAAGATTACACGATAAATCTGATGGTAATGTTTATTTGTTACAAAAGTCCCAAATAAAAAAGTTAATGTTTCAGCCATTTTGTCTCGTTCTGCAAAAAAATAGTTTATAAGCCAGTAAGATATGAGAGAAATATAATCCATCATATGCGGTCATGTGGGATAGAAAAAGTACACCCGAGGTGGTGTAAATTTTGACCTGGGACGAGGCTTGCCTTATATTCTCACATCTAGTCATCAGACAAGTGCTTTACCACTGAACTACGTTCCACTCCAGTGCCTCTAGCAGTCACTTTTAACATTACTTTGTATTATATATCTTTTCATATGTTCGAAATTATTGGAAAATATAATTTGCTTTGGGCTACTACAAACATTACGATGACAACCAAGAACTTGTTTATACACAGATACTGATATTCTAAATAGGAAAAGATCTTTAATATGTAATTTTAGTCATTAAAAAACATCTCTTAGTTGTAAACATGTTACAACAGTACCAAATTCAGGCCAGTCCCTTAACACAAGAAGTAGAGTAATGTAAGATACCACACCAAAGTATTTAACAATAAATCTTATGTTTTAAAATATTACATTATAACCCAAATTTACCAAACCAAGATTATGCAAGTATATAAAAAGTAAATATTGAGCAAACCAAGATACAAAAAGCATGCATCATTTGAACACATTTATGGAGCAATGTCTGCATATAACAATCAACAGTGGATCCCATAAATAAAATAGTATGAGCAAAGTGAATACTGTTTAATTGTTCAGGGTAGGTGTCAAATATAAACAGAAGTTCAAATTGGCAAAAATACCAAAATATCAAAAAAGCTACTTTAACTTTTGACACATTTTGAATTTGACTACATCTGCAAACCGGTTAGCCAATAGTATTACCGTAGTACAACTCTAGTGAGGTACATTTTGTAATCTAATCTAATTACTGTTTATCTTTTTATGTAAATGCTACAAGGTACGTTGAATACGAGTAGCATTTTATATAATGACAATTGTGCAAATACTGTATATGTACATATACATTAAGACAAAAAAGGTTTAGCAATTTGGTACTACTGAATTGTACTTTAAAATACAAGCTACACGCAAAGTTGTGACAGTTACACTTCATTTTGTATTGAAAATCTCCCGTTACTTACACTGACAAATGATGCATCAATTGAATCCAGTGTATGATTTCACTTGGAAAGTCATGTGTTTTCTTTTATTTAAGCATATTTTCAAAATGATAAACATTTTTGGCTTAGTATACATAAAAAACCAAACCCAAAAACATTCCATGTCAACGACAACAAAAATCAAACTTGACATTAACAAGCCTGGGGCTTTTTCATAAAGATTCACTTTCATTTTCATCTATCTGTGTGGTTAAAATATTTTATATCTCCAGATTAAAGATAAGGTTACAAAATGCAAAGAAAGAGAAACAATGGCCATCTTTAATGGAAGTTAATTTGCTGAAACTCTACCCACCATTTCAACAATGAAATGATACACACACATGTACATGACCAGTTTCAATGATTAAAAACACATTTAAAAAATAATAATAATAATTACTAAAAACTGTTTTACATTCAAATCAAAAGATGGGTGTTTTGTTACAAGAATGGCTTTCCTGAAACCAGAATCAGTATCTGATCATGTCATACACAGACAGCTCCTTATTTCCTAACAATGCATACAATGCTGTGCAACAATACCAGTTGTTCATACAGTGGACTTTGTCCAAACCAACATTTCCTGAGTGCATGGCTTTGACTTCGTGAATTTTTTTGTTTTTTTTTGTTTTTTTTAATTTAGAATTTTTAGTTTCAGTTCAAAAACATCTCATAACGGTAAGTTAGAATTTAAAAGAGTAATACAATATGTGAACTTGTATTTATTCAACATAAAACATTATAGGAGAGTGAAAGAGTGTTTATCAAGTATCATGTATTGTTTTCAAACTATATCTTTCTAAAATAATAAAAAAGATATATACAGAACTTCACATACATTGTTTTCGCTTCCTGTTTATTCCACAAGTTTATTTTGTGCAAGAATATATACCACGAGACCGTGTAGAAGTCGAGTGGTATGTCCTTGTGCAAAATAAATGAGAGCGGGCAGCATAGCCCAGTGATGCGCGGTCGGTCTAGGATCGATCTTCGTCAGCTAACCACTGGGGTTTTTTCTCAACATAACCATATGTCCGACGCCGATATAACCGTAGTTAAAATGTGTTGAGTGCATCGTTAAACAAAACAGACAAAAATAAATGAGTGTAATAAATAGGAAGTGAAAACAACATATATGTGAAGTTCTGTATTTATTACATACCTTCTTTTATGTTATTACACAAAAAAACATGTTTTTAATTTAATGTCATAACAACTATTTCTTAAATCTATGATCAATACTCCTTTTCATGGATTTTCTTAATGTTAAGAACCATACTCTGCGGCAATCTTGTATAATGTTTCAAATATGTTGTGACATAATTTGTAAATCATATAAGACGTCAGTAATTAAAAGGCGCTAACTGCAGTAAAAAATAAAAAGGGAATTCCCCATTTAACAATTCTGGTCCAGACTGCACATATGTGTGACATAAGATGAATTTATCACACAGTTTGAAAATGTCTTTATCATGATAGTGAGATTGAATTGGTATGTAATAAAATTACTTACTCCAAAATTGGGAATAAAAAACGTTAAAGCCTTGGGGGTAGTGGTGCTGATTATCAAAGTTTAGAAACACAGCTGATAAAACCTGGTAGATGTAAGTACATGTGAAATGGTTGATTGACTAGTCCGTGCAATCCAGAGTTCTGTATTATAAACTGGCACAAGTCCTGTACAGTAATAATAGCAGGGCTTCTAGAAAAATATTTTAAATCCACTAACCATGGGATCAGTGATTTAAAAAATATACTAGACACAATAAAAAAAGTCACAAGCCCTACTTTAAGTACACACAATTTTACTAATAAGAATAATCAATTAAACCTATTAAAACCAGAATAGAGCTTTAAAAACATTAAGGGGGGGGGGGGGGGAGAGCAGGATATTCATTTTTAAAACAGACTTAACTAGCTGCCAGGCATGGTGATAGTAGTTATTTACTAGCCCAACATTGAGTATCACTAGCCATGTAAGTGGGGCTACCATAATCGAGAAGCCATGAATAGCTTAGATAAAGTCTAATCATGACATATGTGAAACATTATTTAATCAGTCTCCAGTAATTTCGGTTTAGACAAAGTCTGCTGTATACATCTTATAAATAACAACATGGTTTTAATAAGTATGTAAGTATAGTGTACATATAGGGATACACTTAGAGAATAATGACAATAATTATTATGCATTAACAATATGTTTGTAAATAACAAATAACAATATAGAAGCTTGGGGTGATTACAGAAGTGAATAATAGGAAACAGATGAGATATGTACATATTTTACAAATTAAATACCAAAACAAATAAAATGGTTGAATAGTGAATAAAAATAAACTGATATACAAGTGACTTGTGAACTGTACCTTGAAATAGAGGAAATAATCATAACAAATAATTGTAATAAATACTGAAACAAATATATATACTTCAGATTATAGCATTTTATACATGAATTAATACAGAATTCAACCACTTTTATGATAAAAATATATTCCATGTATGTACATTTTAATACTGTACCACTGTGTATTAATATGTCATACACTGTTAAAAATACTTTTAAGTACTTTTAGATATTTCTATTATGGGCAATGAACAGAGTGGAAAAGAATGTCTGTTTAATGACACAACAGCACATTTAAAATTACGGCAAGATGACACGACATATTATCATTACAATACTTGGTATAGATAGTGACAGATAAAATCTGTCACTGCTATATTCCCACTCTAACCCCACTGCTAAAACTGTAATGATATTCCAAGCCACAAGTGAACAACATTCCAGGCTAGTTTGAAGGTCTTTTTGTGGATAGTGTGTTTGGTTGTCATCAGATTGGCTTGGAATTTGAAATTACATCATCCGCATAGTTAAGTTTGATGGCTAGGATTATCCTATAATTTTTGAGTTGGTTAAAACTAAATTTAAATTAATGAACTTTTAGAGAACAGGTGATCTTTTATTATGGAGATATTGAAATTCCAGACTTAGCCTAGCCTAGAATATATATTAATAAAATTTCAAGTCAGTCCATGCCCTGTAAGAATGATGATATAGGCAAACTGTATTAAACAGTAGCAAAGTATCTATTATATGCACTATTCCTGTTAGGACATCACATACCACACTTTGATATACCAATCATGGAACACTGGTTAGGAAAGGGAGAAATAAAACAACAAAAACAAGGCCAATGAGGTGGAAAAAAATATATCACAGAACCTCAGGCAAAGGTAATTATAAGCAACAACAAATATTTTTAGGTAATCTAATAAGTACGGTAAGCAGGTCTTATTTTTAAAAAGTTAAATTTCATCCGAATCAATAGAGAATACATCATAGAAATCATAATAATGTTTTTTTCTTTTCATTGATTTCTTACTATGTGCTTAGTGACTAATTCAGAACTGAATGCTAATAAATAATATAATTATTATGAAACATGGAAATAATGGTTTCTAACTGCTATTGCCTGAATATTGAAGGTTGGACTAGAATCTTTTTTTTAATATTAACTTATATTACAATAACTTAACTGCATTCACTGATTTTAATTTGATTGAATATTACAGGAATCGGATTCCAAGATACCAGTAGAAAAATAAGCTCTGATAAGTCTTTTGGATGGAAAAAATATTAGCCAAATGTCATCATTACTTTCGCAGTGATATAAGCAGACTTAAATCTAAAGCCTACCACCTACCGGCCTCGGTGGTGTCCTGATGGTTAAGCCATTGGACATAAAGCTGGTAGGTACTGGCTCCCACTTAGAGCGAGGTTTAACAGCTCAATGGGTAGGTGCAAGACAACTACACAGATTTCTCTTTTACTAATCACTAACCCACTGTCCTGGACAGACAGTGCAGATAGCTGTGTGCCCTAGAAAGAATTATTGAACCTTAATTGCACATACACATGAAAGTAAGTAGAAATGAATGAATAAAGCCTACGACAGACAAGAGCTATCAGCTGATCAAATGAATGAATGAATGTTTAACAACATCCCAACATGAAAAATACATTGCCTACATGTTGTATTGGGTGTCAAACTACTGTAAAGACACAAATAAAGAGATGAACATCAGCTGACCAAAACGTTACTTGAGACATTTTGCTCAGTTGATAGCTCGTAATAATTTTATGACATGCAATGAGCTACATGCTGAGCTAGTCTGCTTACGACTCTCACGATGACATCATTCTAACACTTTTTGTGTTTCCACTGGTCAGTTATTTTTGCATTTACCATAGTCTTGACACCCAATAGCCGATGTATTTTTTGTGCTAGAGTGTCGTTAAACATTCATTCATTCCATTGGTCAGTTGGTAAATTCAGTTCAGTCGACAGTTCACATAGCCCACACACGGTGACATTTCTACCAAGCATGGCCAAAAATATAAAATCCGATAGAGGTTTTCCTCACGACCAAGCAAGGCAAAACACTCAGCAAAATTGCCCACACACAAAGTATCAGCCATTTTTAACAAATAGTTGAATGTCAGAGATGATGAAGAAAGTTTTGTTCTAGATATGATACTTTTAATTAGAATTAAAAATTAATGGCAAGGTAATTTTTTGCATTAATAAATAATTAAATGAAAAAACCCACATACAAATGATAATGAAATCTAAATGAAAACAAATAAGCAGAAGAAAAATTAAATATGACATGGCCAACTCATTACATGTTTAAAAATGAAACATTCTAATACTGTGGTTACAATAAAATCTCATATTCTAATTAGTGTTCTCTGTAAGTGGTGATTATATATCTATCTATCTATCTATCTATCTATCTATCTATCTATCTATATATATATATATATATATATATAATTATATAATTTTATGTAAAATTGATATTTTTAAGAATGATACTGATATGAAAATGGTTGCTTAAATTGTTCGTGAAAACAGTTGCGAATATGGCACAATATAACTAGTGAATACAAAATATTTAGTTTGTAAATTAAAAATTCCAAAGGCACGGACGTACAAAATATTTCACTTGTCAATAATTAGCACAAAATTAAATAATCAAATGAATGCTTAATTTGAAATTATGAACGAAACACTTAAAAACATTTATTTTATGCACCATTTGCTAGCACTATTCATGTACCAAACAATCAGTCTTCACTATGAGCAAAATTAAGGCAAACTAAAGATCACTCTTTTTAAATGGTGCCAGGTGAACAAGCACATGAAGTTTCAAATAAAATTCCTTTAAAATTTATTGAAAGGTGATCAATATGCCACTCGCCTAAAACCTTCCAGGCGAGAATGGAGGGAAGTGGGAGTGATCACTCGTCTTTCCTAGCGAAGACTGCATTACATGTTCAAACTGGTGTATCAACTTAAAAAAATTTATATGTTTATATGTACTTGGGTAACAAATTTACAAAATTAAATGTCTGGCTCTAATTAGTCTTTCGTGTAATAAAAGAATAAAATTATTGCACAGTACCACAGACAAATCTGTTTTAAAATCAAACTATTATTATAAGTAAGCATTTAATAATAATTTTAAAAATATGATAAAATAACAGCGCTCTAACTAAAAGAAACATATCCCGATTCAAGTCTTAAAAAATAACATAATAAAACATATTTTCCTATACATTATCATAACATGGTTTTTTGGTATTTGTACTAAGGCTGGGACTACATCTATGGTAATTCACCATACTGCATCTGGTACTGGTGAAGTTGATGTCTCAGCTTTACTACAGTCTCAACAGCTTCTGCTCGGCCTTTACTTTCTGCTTCATATTTTACATTTTGTGTTTTGAACACAGCTTCCAAGGTCTCGATGCGCTTTTCGTACTTTTCCTTCATATTGTCAATCTCTGCTCTTAATGCCTTCACGGTCGAGTCGTATTTGTTTTTCTGCCCAGCAACAACTTCTTTTAATGCTGAAATATCTCGTTCCTTCACCTGTATGTCATTCTTTAAAGCTGTAATTTCCTGTCCCTTTACTTGCTCAACCTCCTTTAATGTTGAAATTTCTTTTTCCTTTGCTTGCATGTCATCTTGTGTGAAATACTGTACACTATTCTTCTCTTCGGACGCTCCACTATCATCAGTTTGAGTCTCTTTTGTGAGCAGTAATTTGTCTTTTTGAAGACTACTTACATCATTCTCAAATGAAGGCCTGGGCAATTCGGGTGTCGTGGCCACACTAACGCTGGGTGTGGTTGTTGCGCTCGAGTCACTTCCTTTCCGGCTACCCCGTCGACAGTTACCACTAACCGGTCGACCTCGATTGATCTTCGACTTCCGTTTCGGTGGAATGGGTCGGCCATCCTCCGTGAATCTGGGACTGTTTTGTTTGAGCAGCTCGTTCTGGCTAGCAGTACTACTGTCTGAACCTTGTCGAAGAACCACCTGATTAGCTGCTGCATCAGAAATGTGACCGTTGATAGAGTTCATTGGAGAAAACTGACCACCAGGCAAGAAGGTTTTACTGTTATTAGGAGCATCTTGCAGGAAGACATCATCAGTTTCAATATACAGCCCTGCCAGCTCGGACTCTGCTGATGGGAAGACTTTCACTTCGAGGACAGGATGCTGATCACTGTGGGAGAGTTTTAGCAAGTCCTCGACTGGGACTGGTTCTGGTGATGCGGGGCCCGAGTCGTACTCCAGCTCAAATACAATATCAAAGTAATTAATCAGCATGAACGCCAGCTGTTGGGCAATCTCGGCGGTCATCATGAACAGTTCAGGATTGTCATCCATATGACGAATAATATTCGGTCCAAATACGGTGGCGATATTCAACATCGACATCTTGTTTACAGAACTCTTCTGACCCACTGAGTTCAACATTTGACAAAGATATTTCAAAATGGTATAATTATCTACAGGCAGTTGAGGCATGAACAATTTTAAATTGACAACTTCTTCCATTTTTAATGAATCCTCCTGGGCATCAAGAAAGCGTACAGCAAAATTCATAAACTTTTGATAGAGTTTACAAGGGATGATGGATTCGGGAAGCTCACGAAGGTATAGTTTGAGCAACGAAGATACACTGTGAACATCAGCCTCAAGCTTGGACAGAGAAACCAGCTCACCACAATCAAACTTTTCCTTCAAATCACGGATCACTACAGCTCTCCCAGGTAGCCTGAAAAAACATTATTTAAGATATTTAAGAAATACAGTATTGCAAATAATAAATGATAATAACATTTCAACTTATGTACCTATATATAAAGACGAAAATGACATTGAACCCACAAAAACACACACAAAATACTGCTGTATCTTACAAAGTATCCATCTAGTTTAATCAACTGGTAGGAATCAATGCTAGAAAAACCCATCTAGCACATGTCCTTAGATGGAAAAGTTCCCTTTTCATTGGTCTTGCAGTTCAGGAGACAGATGGCCATTACTACCTGTTGATTATATCATTCACATAACATGTACAACCACATGCATTTCTTCTCGTAATATAATAAACATCAGCTGAAAATTATAAGTATGATTGAACTAGAAAATATATCTGGCACTCGTCATTTTGTAGAGATGTTTTTCCTGACATTCATCTCAAGAAGATTAATCCTTGGAGCATGTTAAAGCTCGTTCAAAGTACTAAGGTTTTTTTCCCCAACTCGTGTCAGAAAAATCATCTACAAAAGAACTTTATAAAATGAAAGATAAAAACTGAAAGGAATGTTTGACACCTCAAAACATTTTAAAGTACATGGCTCTTAAGAGTTTTAACATTAGGTAGATGTGACACTTTGTCTTGAGTGATATACAAACCCATTGCCACCATAAACGACCTCTTACATAGTAACAGCAAGAGGTGTTTAAAGGGACACAACCTAGTAACGGCTAGTTGTTAACCATTACGCCGTAGTTTTTCGCTAATAAAGCAATTTTTTCACAAATAAAATTGCACTTTCCTTACCGTTTATTATTTAGAATATACATTTCCATTCACCTGAAGTGGTTTTTGGTAATCATGGTAATCCTTGTGTTTGTAATATCACAAAATGCATTTTTTGTATTTCTTAAAAAGCCACGTGCCTCTGAGAAAAAATCGTTGAGCAGATGAGGTCTAATATATTTTTAGAGGGGATATTCCCATTTCATTTTGTCACAGCCGTTGGTATACCACATGACTATTATCATTTTGGTTCGGTTTGTTTTCTCGAACAAGGTTCACGCAATAAACATCCGATTTGTTGTCGTGTGCTTGTTGTTCATTTGTAAGGTATTTCTTTACAGTTCGTGAACATTTTCATTAACAATAAAGTTCAGACAAGTAAGCATCTCTATACAAAACGCTACAAACCCTTAAAACCAATAATTTTGCTAAGTCTTACGATATCTGGAGAGGGGATACAACTGTGGGAGGTGGGGTGGGGAACACAAGCTATGTTGTTATCTTTATCTAAATAGAGTTGGAAAAAACAAATCTTACATTTTCGTCCTGGCGAAGGGAAGTGCCTCTCCACCCCTGATGACGACGACTACTACTACTACTACTAGGGCTTACTACTACTACTGCTACTAGGGCTTACTACTACTACTACTACTAGGGCTTACTACTACTACTACCACTACCACCACCACCACCACACTACCACCCACCACCACCACCACTAATAAACAGTGCATCTAAATGCAAATAGGTTAGAAGGATTTTTAATGGGTGGGTACGAATTTAAAATGATAAAAATCAACATAAAAATAACCCCTCAAAACAACAACGATAACGTTATTTAAACTTTATAGAGAAAAGTGGACCTTTAGCAATTTGGGGTGGGGGGGGTGTGTGCGTACACCAGTCACACCCTATCCCCACCCCACCCGGCGTCCGGCACTAGTACCCAGTTCCCGAATAGCAAATGTAGGCTAATTGCGGTTTATACCAAATATATAAAATGTACTAATTTCAAACATTAGTATAGTCAACATGGTCAGTGTCATCTTATT
>JAECMU010250133.1:0-15830 GCA_016106625.1 Dracogyra subfuscus | reverse complement strand
CTATGCGTTTTTCTGCAATTTTCCGTATGGCGACAGGACCACCACCACGATGCATCAGGTATGTACTTAGAATGTGTGTGAACATGTTGACACCTAGCCTTGCCCGGTCCATGGGATATAGGTGCTTCAAAATGGATTGCATATATACACGACTATGCGTTTTTCTGCAATTTTCCTTATGACGAGAGGCCATAGACGAATGACAGCGTGACGATGGCTTAGATGGCATGGACCACCACCACGATGCATCAGGTATGTACTTAGAATGTGTGTTCTGTGAGTTTGAGTTAGGTATTGGTGGTGAAAATGGTGTTGGGTGTGATCTTTGATTGTCCGTAATGGTGATGTTGACGATAATAATAGTAGTAATAATAATAATAATAATGATAATAATAATTATAATAAAAACTGATTAAATAAGAAGAGTAGTATAGTAGTTGTTGTTGTTGCTGCTCATTTATTGGCAAAAAGGAATAAAATATGTGTGATCTATTACGATAATATCGAAGTTTGACTAATTCTTTCTAAAGACAATATCGCGTGCCCTCAGACAGACTTTACCAGTCGATAAATTTAAATATGTAGTACACGCAAAGCGCCGATAAGGTTTTGGCCCCTTATGAGGTAACAGGTAAGTCAAATTAAAAGTTACTCAAGAATGATCAAAGTAAATGGCTGACTTGTTTCTTGGTGGCTAACATGTACATGTAAACTCAAGAATGTCAAACTAAATGTCTGTGGTATCAGATTTCGGTGAGTCGCTGTTACATACAAATTATTAAAATTCACCGTGAACAGGATAGTGCACGGGGCGGAGCCCGTCGATCTCGCCCTAGCCGTAAATCTAATTTCCTAATACAGGCTATTGGGCGAAGTCGCCGTACATATTATATTTAAATGGACGGGCAAGATCGACGTACTTCCACGGGGCACATTATGTCAATATTTTTTATTTTTTTTTATTTTTTAAAGAACCACACATGATTGTATGTCCCTTCGGACTAATCTCTAGATAATGATTAAGATTTTGTTATTACTATAAAAAATTTGGACTTTAAGATGGAGTGTGAAAACCTAATATAATTAAACTAGCGATCAAAGGTCGCACCCTGTCTTGAAACAACCCATCGACTACCTGAAACCCAAGCAGAACAATGTTTGCACTATTTGATATAGTTCGTAATACCCTTCAGTTTAAATTTAATGATATGGTTTGTAATATCCTGTTATCAAATCTTTTAAGGCACAGACAGTTTCAACCCGTAAAAATGGACACTAAGTTCAGATTATCAGCAACACAGAGAGAAGCCAAAGTTTGTTATGTTTAAACTAGGAAATATTGCCTAAAAATAACTAGAGCTTGTCTCGATAACTGTTATTTCTCAGACGTTTTAGAATTTAAAAAAGTATTTTGGTGTTTTATAAAAACCTGTGCACTGACTAGAGTAGAACGAGAAATGGCCCAATGCCAATGAGTTCACCAACAAATCAATCCCAGACTGACCTCACATCAAGCAAACACTTTACTACATCAAACCCCCAAATTGAAATATATCCTGTATATGTGCAGGTATTTATGCAGGGAAGGGTCTAGACTCTAGCAAAGATTATGTGTGTGGGGGGAGGTCAGTTCATGCTCCAATGAAAAATCTCTTTTAAAAAAAACTATTTTGCAGGGCTTCTAGATTATGGTAGCCCCACTCCCATGGCTAGTGATATTCAGTGTTGGGCTAGTAAATAATTACTATAAGTAGTATAACTAGCCCAATGGCTAGTGGAAAAAAAAACCCATGTCCAATGCAGCATTTACATTAGTTGCAAATATGAATATCCTTCCCCCCTCTTTTCACCTCAATCTAAGTTTTTTTTTAAAGCTCAATCTTTCTCTTGAAATGACATATTTGATTATTACTATTAGTAAAAATAAAATTGTATTTATTTAAATGGACATACCCTAGTTTCAGTTCATGAAAATTAACATTAAGTTTAGTTTAATTTACAATCCTGTAAAAAATTTTGATAAAGTTACAGTTGAGTGAAACATGAGTCTTTGACTTTGAAATGGTGAAATACCCTCTAAAATAGAATAAAACTTGACTACATAACTGTTACTTCTCAGAGGCACATGCCTTTTTAAAAATATGAGAAATGCATTTTGTGATATTAAAAAACATCAGGATGACCAAAAACACTTTGAATGTACGGAAATGGATACTTTAAACAATAAAATTTAAGTAAAGTATGATTTCAGTTATCAAAAAATGCCTCTAATAGTCAAAACTATGTCTTAGTGTTTAAAAACAGTGTTTAAAGGTATGTCCCTTTAAAGTAGGGCTAGTGAATATTTAATTGTGGCTAGTACATTTTTAAAATCACTGATCCCATGGCTAGTGGAATTTTATAAAATTCTAGAAGCCCTTTGATACTGTAGGCTACACACACTAGAGTCATTTTTGGTCAATGACATTTAATGCGCTTTTAATATCATAGCTATCTCTATAAATTTATCAATACCTGTATGTTTCTAAGTAAGGGTGGGACATAGCCCAGTGGTAAAGAGCTCGCTTGATTCATGGTCGATTTAGGATCAATCCCCATCGATGGACCCATTGGGCTATATCTCATTCTAGCCAGTGCACCACTACTGGTATATCAAAGCCTAGGCCATGGTATGTCCTGTCTGTGGGATGGTGCATATAAAAGATCTTTTGCAGCTGCTACTAACGGAATGTTCTGTCTTGGACGAAAGAGCTTGTTCCGCAAGCTCGTGCGCTACAACAGCTTGTTCTGAATATGCATGCTAAACCCTTTGATTGATTGATTGATTGATTGATCAACGGAATAATGTAGCAGGTTTCAGTTCTAAGACTATATGTCAAAATTGCCAAATGTTTGACATCCAATAGTCGATGATTAATATATCAATGTTATTTAGTTATGTCGTTAAAATCCACTAGCCATGGTATCAATGATTTTTATTAATTTACTAGCAACGAATCGAAATTCAGCAGCCCTACTTTATTTTAAGTTGATATAATTTTACTATTAAAATAATAGTAATATTCTGATGTGGGGTGGGGTGGGGGCAGGATATCATATTTACAAAATAGATTTAACTGCAACATTTGACCAAAAACAATTCACTAGTTATTTACTAGCCCAACATTGAATATCACTAGCCATGGGAGTGGGGATACCATTATCTAGAAGACCTGTCGTGTATCTTTGTATAATGTCAGTGTCTTCAGTTTTCCTTTTCCTTTTCCCATTGGGCTATTTCTCGTCACAGCCAGTGCACCATGACTGGTATATCAAAGACCGTGGTATGTGCTATCCTGTCTGTGGGATGGTGCATATAAAAGATCCATACCTGCTAATCGGAAAGAGTAGCTCATGAATTGGTGACAGCAGGTTTCCTCTCTTAATATCTGTGTGGTCCTTAACCATATGTCTGATGCCATATAACCATAAATAAAATGTGTTGAGTACATCGTTAAATAAAACATTTCTTTCTTTCTTTCTTTCAGTTTTCCTTTCAGTGTTGGTGTTTCAGATGAACGGTTGGATTCATGTAAGATAGATGTACATCTTGATACCAGTAATTGAAGAAACCAAAATCGTTCCACAATGGCAGCATATGCTGGCAAGGATACTGGTGCTGAAGCTGTAGATGAGGTCAGTATAGACACAGCAACAATAAATCATTATTAAACTGTTCATCATTCATCGCTATGAAATTATAATTACGGTAGTATAAGAAATTGATATATAAATAAAGTTTTGTAGCATGTGTATGTTTTGTCATAGTGTTCAGGGCTAAATATTCGCGCCAGGATTTGCGCAAGCATAAAACATCCAAATCTATTTGGATTCGCATGGCATATTTCCAAAAATGTATTAATTTACATGTGTAATAATCAATAAGTAAAATGTTACCGAATTAAAAAAATAAAATGAAATAAAAAAAGGTCTGGTTATCAAGCTTCAGTTTAAACTGGCTTCAAAAGCATGGCATACATTCAAATCCGTGCATGTATGAAAAATAGTAGTTTATCAAGACTATTCTGGCCTGGAGCCAAGTGGTTGGCCCTTTTCTATATGTACATGAACCAAATTTCCAACAAAGAAAACCGAAAGGAACATGTTTGTTCAATTCTTACTAATAACAATAGATACATCTTTTTGTCGGTTGTTGAAATGTGCTTCAGTAATATCCATACAAATATTGAACCGATGTGCAAAATACATCGGCAAAAGTATCCCATGCACTGTTTACGAATAAGCAATCTTCAAAAAGTAATGGGCTGCATTCGGTAAACCAAGTGGCCATATTGGGAACCAATTATATAGTTTGCGAAAGTTAGCAAAATGTTTGCTGGCTGAACTTGAGGCTGGCAAGACACCTATAAAAAAAACACGGACTAAAGAAAAAAATATATAAAAGGACATGTAGTGTATCTGATGGGACACATAGTTTTATTTTTTGCATATCCTACAGGACAGGTGCCATAAAATTTTAATGTAGAGTCCTGTAATCATCTCCGTACATGTACATGTATATGTACAGATCAGTAGATGGTTTATCTCCCAATTGTCCACAGGGAGAAGGTGCATTTTTCTATAGCTATTTAGAGAAATACATTTAAAATGTTATTGCTTCAGTGACCTTCACAACTGAACAATCACCAATCATCGTTGCTTTTGGACCATGATACATCTAACTGTCTGAAAAGCAGATGACAGTGACTGTCTGATTACATTGTTTTAGATACAAAATTATATATTAATATATATTAAAATTGTCTTTAAAACTATCATAGAAATTATAATGTTTTTAAATCCCAATGTTTTGTTTAAAAACTTCAAAAATTCCACAGTAGAATTAAAAAACAGTGCAGTCATTTGTAACACGTGATATTGCTGCAAGTTGCTATAACACAGACATGAAAGTACCTGGTGTAATGGGTGGACATGTAACTGCAAGACATTTGCCTCTAAAACCGAAACAAACTGAACATTCTGCTTCTGTCATAGTCACTTTGTACCCAAGTCATTTTGTACCATGCTGCCTGGTCATTTCGTACCATTGTGAAAAATAATTCCGTACCCTAGACATTACCAGTATATAGAAAACGAATCGACTATAACATAAAAGCAGTGGGTTGGTTTTTTAAAACTTTATTTGGACAGTTTGACCACAGATTTGTAATTTAATGTTATTTTGTAAAAGACACATTGTTATAAATTGTTATGCCATAGTACGATATGACTTTCAGTTATGGTACGAAATGAACAAGGTACGAAATAAATAGTGTAGGAAATGACTTTTTGCAATGGTACGAAATGACCAGGGTACGAAATGACCAAATTAGGTACAAAATGACTAGCAACCTTTTAAATGATAGATACATTATTTGGTTGTTTTGGAATTCTTTCTTGAAAACAAATATGCAGGGCCAAAAAATTTGAAAGATGTTTATCTCTTAGTCCTGTGTAAAGTAACGAAACAGCTATTATAAAACTAATATTCAATAAAGACAGGTGCATGACAGCCATGGGACATAAATGATAAAGTGAATGTAATGTTTTATCCTTGTTTCAGCAACTTGCCCAGAGCAATCGGCAATGCAGTGGAGATTGCCGTGGAGTTTTAGTTCTCCATGGCTTTTTTTCAATGACATGTTTTTTGTTGAGACATTTGCTTAATTGCAGGGGTTGTTTCAGAGCCGCATGTCACAATGATTCTGAAATAAACATATGGGGATCACCGTATTGTAAATACAGGTGTTGTTTCAGACCCGCATGTCACAATGATTCTGAAATAAACATATGGGGATCACCGTATTGTAAATACAGCTCTCGGCATTTGAAATTTGTGTTTTATGGTACTGTTTTGATTCATGTTATATACGAGTAATAATGTCTTCTTTAATAGGTACATTTGAGTCATGAAGAGCATCTTAAGAAAGAGCGACTTCGTAAATGCTACACAAACCTTCAGGATGAAATTGAGGCAGACCAATTGGTGGGCTACATGTATGAAAAGGGAGCATTAACATCTGATGACAAGGATGAGATCAAAAACACCCAGCCACCAACTCGACGTACACGGGCTAAAGTACTGCTGGATATGGTACTACGTGGTAAACCGGCAGTATCCATGGTTGATGTGCTGGTTGATGCGCTGAGCAAATCTGGTTACTCAGAAATTGTAACCAAGTTGGCAGAAACACACGTTGATGTAGTGTCTGGTAAGAGTTACGCTTAAACCAAGTACAAATAATTATTGTAATGGGGTATATGGCCTTTGAAAGGAACTTTTAGTATTTGTTTTAGAACTGATAAATGTTGTTAAAATATACATTAGTTGTCAATAGGTTGCATCTCACCATTTGACTGTCCCATATAATTCTCAGGATGTTTTTTTTCACAATGCCTTGAGATATATTGTATTGAATTGCAGGAAGGAAGAAAATGTTTTATTTAATATGCACTCAACACATTTTATTTACGGTAATCAGACATATGGTTAAGAACCACACAGATATTGACAGAACAAACCAGCTGTTACCACAAAGGGATCTTTTATATGCGCCATTCCACTTACAGGGTAGTACATACCACAGCCTTTGATACATCGATCATGGTGCACTGGCTGGAGAAATAGCCCAATGGGCCCACCGACAGGGATCGATCCCATACCAGCCACGTATCAAGCGAGCATCTCACCAATGCTGGGCTACGACCTGCTCCTGTAATGTTACACATCAACTTTCATGATAATTTACTCATGTTTGCCAAGTTATGGCCCTTGTACTTAGGAGATGAGGGGGAAAACATTTGGACATTTTTCATTGCCTCAAGATACTATGTTGAAATTTTGTATATGGCTTTATCATGTTCTGTTACAAACCAAATTTAACTTTAATGGTTTAATGATTTCCCCATTTTTCATAGTTATGGCCCATAAACTCAGGAAGTATGAACATTTGTCGGGTCGGTATTGCTTCACTAGTACTTTCAAAATCAGGGCTTCTAGATTATGGTAGCCCCACTCCCATGGCTAGTAATATTCAGTGTTGGGCTAGTAAATAATTACTATAACTAGCCTGATGGCTAGTGGAAACAGAACCTTGTCAAATATTGCAATTAAATATTTTGTAAATATGAAAATCCTGACACCTCTTTCCACGCCAATCTAAGGATTTGTCAGCTTAATCTCCCTCTTTAGGTGACATGTATCTGATTATTACTAGTAGTAAAATTGTATTTATTTAAAGTAGGGCTAGTGAATTTATAATTATGGCTAGTACATTTTTAAAATCATTGATCCCATGGCTAGTGAATGTTAATAAAATTCTAGAAGCCCTGAAAATATTTATTTATTTTATTTTTACTTTTATTTATCTCGCCACCTCTGTTTGCACTGGCCAGTTATGTTGACCGATTAAAGCAAAATCATAAAGATATACTAGCAGGCTGCAAAATGACCGGGTTCGCATCGCAAAATGTGATGCATGATCTTGCCATCGCGATACAATATTCTAACAATAATTAGCAGTTTGCGATGCATATTTTTTTGCAGCCAAACTGAATTAGCGCCTAGCTTAATTTTCAGTGGTTTTAGAAGTGGTGTTACGTCCTCAATCTGCGATAAAAATGATTCGCCAATGATAAAATGTGGTTGGCTTTTAAAAAACAATTCTCGATCAACCACCTGCACATGTGTGCCAGTATTTTGATTAGAAAATACTGTCGAATATGCGGAGGTTATAATGTTCAATGTTTTGACAAGAACAGTGACATAGCACTGTACGGTTCTAGTTTCTACGTCATCGGGGTATTTTGATTAGAAAATACTGTCAAATACACGGAGGTTATAACGTTCAATGTTTTGACAAGAACAGTGACGTAGCACTGTACGGTTCTAGTTTCTACGTCATCGGGGTAACTTAATTTGTAGCGGTCATGACCTTGATGCCTATATTGAAACTAACAGCGAACAAAATTCCACCAAGCATTTTCATAAGCAAACAATAAACAACCTAATTTAGGCTAAAAGTTATATTGGTTCAAAAATCGGTAGATTAGAATGTTACTTCTTTCGTCGATCGAAAACATTCTATTTTTAGGCCGATTTGCTGTGTAGATCGGGTTTGCCCGTAAACATATTTGACCACTTGCCATCGGGATTTCACAAAGTAACTTATTACTGGCCCAAATCCAAAAACCACTGGCCTCGGGCATCGGGCCCCCATATTCTAGAAGGCCTGACATCACAGGGTTTTATCACCTATGTTGCTAGACTCCGAATATCGGCACCATTCCCTAAGGCTATGTCGGGTTTTTTCCCAATTTGGAGTTTAGAAAAATCCCAATATGAATGCTGAAACTTCCCAATTTGTATTTGTTTCCTTTTAATATTCTTGAAGCTCTTTTCTATTGCTTTTTATTAAATCATTGATCGCTTTCGATAAGAATAAACAACAATCAATATTTTTGTGGCTTTTAACAAGATTTTGAAAGGGAATAAAAAATTCCCAATTATTTTGTAAAACGACGCAAAAATTCCCAAGTTGAAAGCCATGGGAGTCCAGTCAAATTTCAGAAATAAAACCCTGCATCACTTAGAATAAGGTAGATGACCAAGTGTGACCACTGGTGATTATTATTTCTGACATATATTGTTGTTCAACTAAACAAGTGATAGTGATGGTCAATCACATGTACAGTTCTGTACTTTTTTTTATTTTGTGTAAAGCAACACACAATACAATTGTAAGTTTTACATTCAATAAAAACAAGCATTTTTAATGAAAAGAATGTGTTTTATTAATTTTTACTTATTTTATAAAAGTGCTAATCAAAATCCAGTAGTTGCTATTCAATTTTCCATCCAGTAGGAAAAACTGCTAATCAAAATTTTTAAAACAAATTGCACCCTGACTAGTAGATTATGACTTTTAATGTCACACATTTGACATCACATGCATAGATCCTGCCCAGCTCTTAACAGAACAAACTTAATTTTTAACTGCTCAAATAGTTTCTCTCATTGTTTTATGGATAATTGGGATAGCATACAGTTGACAACTTTTTTAAATGCAGAGAGGATGTTACAAGTGATTAATTGACATTCACTGAGAAGGCATGCACAGAAGAAGAACAGCTTCTTCATTGGTTAATATATGTGAATAGGTTTTCTTACACTTCTACAGATGTTGATGGCTGGGACATCTTTCAGATGGTGCATATAAAAGACCCCTTTCTACTAATGGAAAAATTTAGTGAATTTCCTAGATGTCACAGTTACCAAATGTTTGAAATCCAAAAATAGCCGATGATTAATAAATCAATGTACTCAGTGGTGTAATTTAAAAAAAAAACCATCTTCTTTTGGATACACGACGGGACTGCTGTTAATATTGCATTTATAGTCTTCGGAATATTATCTTTTGGATATATATTTATAGAATTGTAACCAATTGTAATCGAAAGTTGACCAGTTGGGACCAACCTATTATAACTGATGATCGATGATGAAATTCACACTGATTGCCAACACTGTATTTGAATGATGATCAATTCCTAACACTGTATTTTGATTTATTTATTTTTCTCACCAATTGCCAATGCTGTATTTTGATGATGAAATTACCATGGATTCCCAACACTGTATTTTGATGCTTTCCTACCAATTCCCAACACTGTATTTTGATGTTTTCCAACCAATTCCCAACACTGTATTTTGATGTTTTCCCAACAATTCCCAACACTGTATTTTGATGTTTTCCCCACCAATTCCCAACACTGTATTTTGATGTTTTCCCACCAATTCCCAACACTGTATTTTGATGTTTTCCCCACCAATTCCCAACACTGTATTTTGATGTTTTCCCACCTATTCCCAACACTGTATTTTGATGTTTTCCCACCAATTCCCAACACTGTATTTTGATGTTTTCCCACCTATTCCCAACACTGTATTTTGATGTTTTCCCACCAATTCCCAACACTGTATTTTGATGTTTTCCCACCAATTCCCAACACTGTATTTTGATGTTATCAAAAGTGTCACTCTGGGTGGTAACCCTTGCAACATGAATCCTTTTTATTAGCTTTTAATGAAACCGAAACTAAATGTGTTAATTATTCTTTTACAGAAACTTGTGATGCAATCAAACATCCAAAGACTAAGACTCTGCCTAGTAAGTATTTTGACAATTTACAACTACTATTTTAAACTTGCCCAGGTTCATTCATCATATTTGAAGCAACTGTTAATTTGCCATATTTTTCAGAACAGTTTGTTTGTAATGTATTGTCTTGGTTATGTAACTATAAGCCTTTGTGTATAATTTAACTACCTTAAAGGTAGAGTAAACTCCATCAAGAGCCTTATGTATTGGAAAGATACATGGGACCACCAACACATACTGACACTTTAACAAATGAAAAACGCGTAATTTTAAAATAATAAAAAAAACCCATGATTATTCCTGCTACCTGGGGGCAGCCATTTTGTTTTGTTTTTGTGACATCAGGTGGTATAGTTTGAGGCAAAGTGACGTTGGCTCCGTCAGACTTCTATATTATGCACAGTGTAAACAAACGCTCTATAGACTTATTCAACTTACTATGCTAGCACAACAAATATGCTATTCAACCTGAGACATACCTTCACACTGCAGAATTCTCTCCCTGATAGTGCCTCTGGGCCCATGGTTCACTCATCCTATACATTCGTTCTTCGGTGAATGTGTTAGCCAATGCCTTCAGTCAACATAACCCTGTCCAGACAGTGTGGATGTTGAACAAAGGGGTGGTCGCAGCGGTTCTCCGTGTTTGGGGCAGTCCACAGGTGGACGTGTTTGCCACATGGTTAAACAACCAATTGTCAGTGTTTGTGTCCTGGTACCGGACACATTGGTGTTGGAGTACAACTCATTGAGTATGGATTGGACAGGACTGGATTTTTATGACTTCCCTCCTCCTGTCTAACCAAAGTGGTCCAGGAACCGTGTCACGTGACATTGATAGATCCTCTGTGGGTGGCGCAGCCCTGGTTTCCACAGCTACTGTCACTATTGGTGGCAGTCCCGTTCCGGTTACCAGCGTTGCCCAATCTACTCAGTCAGCGACTGGCATCTGTGGAGGTTATCAGGGCTTCCTTGCAATGCAGAGGTTTTTTGACAAGCATTGCGCAGCTCGTCTCTTCAGCAAAGCGCACTTCTACTGAGTCAGTTTATCAGTGACATTGGCACGTGTGGGTTCATTAGGCGAACGCACAGGATTTTGATCCCTTATCGCCTACTGTCAACAATTTCGCGGAGTACTTTCAGGCGTTGGTCCAAGAAAGGAAACTACCCTTAAACAGTGTGGATATCGTGACTTTTCTACGAACTTGGTGTTGCATGATTTACTTAAATGGAATGTCTTTCTTGTGTTACACGCTCTTAAGGGTGCGCCTTACAGTGTCTGCGCTTAACTCTCTTTTTGAGTTGACATCCTGGCAAGTGGTGACAGCATTTTCACTTGCCCGAATAATATTTTCTAAAAGATCTACAATATTGCAAAAGATTATAAGACAAAACAGGAACCAAATTTTTTTTATAATTTAAATCGGTTGCCAGGTGGGCAATCTTACTGTGAGTTTTCAGTCGCCCGTTGTTGTTTTCAGTAGTCAGGGGCGATCAGGCGACCATTAAGTTCGAACCCTGGCCTTATGAGCCATTGAGGTTTGCTAGTCTTCGCGCCTTGACGTGGAAGACTTTGTTTCTGGTTTCACTACACGGTTTGTCATCGGATCAGTGAAATGCATGCTTTTTTTAATTAACTTGGTTGATTACAATTTTGACGGGTCTGTCATATTACATACCGACCCTATCTTCGTTGCTAAAAATCAATCTCTGGGGGAAGAGTTTCCACCTACTGTCATTCAAAGTTTATCTCGTACACTGTCATCTGACAACACTGATAGACTTCTTTGCCCCGTGAGAGCTTTGAAGTATTATTTGGAGCGTACGAAAAACTGGCGGCAGTGTGAAAAGAGATTGTTTATTTTTTATAATGATGTCACAAAAAATGCTTTGTCTCGATGGATAGCAGCTACCATCAAGCTAGCATATATGAGATGGCTGGTGATCATGTGTTATGGAATTTCTCTGTTAACCCTTTCACTGACTTGTTAACCCATTGTCTTCAAAGTGCCCCAGGAATTGATATATTTGAGAGTTAAATAAAGGATACATTTACAGATGTTTGTTTGATGATAACTTATTTATTATTCATAGTAGAAGACTGGTTCAAGCATATTTGTAAACGTAAATCAATTGTCTATGAGAAGGAGCTCATTATTATACACATATATATTAAACAGAATCACTGGTTATAAAAACATACCAAATTTCTATGAAAATGTGTAAATGAATAACCATTTAGAAAATCTTTCCGACCACGTGCAAATCTCGAAAGTGGTAGGTCATCTTGAATTCGTGATAGTATTTCAGCTAGTGGAATTCCATCGGAATTATCACCGTTTCATTACGATAAAACATCACTATCGCGGTAATTTTCCGTGAAGGTCGTATTATAGAAAATGGATGTCGCCATTGTAGTTAACAAACACTTACATGTATACCAAATAGGCTGAAATTGCGAACAAATGAGCACATTATCATGACAAACCATATTACACTTCTGCAGGATGTTGTTGTTAGCACTGCCTCTATTGCACATGTCAACCTGTGACAAATTTGGTGGTAAATACAAACTGAAAACACACAACCGGATTTCCCGTTCCATTGTCGGAAAGAGTTAAAACACATGATATCCGAGCCATTTCTGCTTCCTTGAATTCTCATGATTGTTTGGATATTTTAACGGTCATAATGCAGGGGTTTGGAAAGGATGGCACACTTTTGTTGTTAGCACTGCCTCTATTCCACAGGTCCAAGCCATTTCTGCTTCCTTGAATTCTTATGATTGTTTGAATATTTTAACGGTCATGAAATTGATGAATGCAGGGGTTTGGAAAGGACGGCACACTTTTGACCGTTTCTATTTCTGAAATATGGTGGTTGGTCCTGATGATACACGCAGGATCCAGGAAGTCATTGCGGCTCAACATGTCATGTCTGTGAGAAGGACAGCGGAAAGGGGTCGACCTCTTTTCTGTCTGACTGCCATCGATTCCCGCTTCGGACATGTTTAACGCTCCACCCTTTTCTGAAGGAAGGGTTTTTTGTAGTGTTGTTTACTGTTTCCTCTCCCTGGAGAGATGTTTTTCCTCCCTTTTATAGGGATGAGTAATTTATTTTGTCTCCTTGTTACTGTATGTCGTGGTTCGTCCTATATCCATGCCATTACTTCTCAGGAGCTTTTTGGGTACGGGTAAGTCCTCTTTTTTTCTTTTCTTACCAACTCCCATTAATGTTGAATTCACGTGCTCCAACGGTGTCATTGCACGTCCGTTATAGCATATTTGTTGTGCTAGCACAGTAAGTTGAATAAGACTGTTAAAAAAAAATTCATCTAATTTTCATTACCGTATTATTCATACTTAACTAGTGCTAGCACAACAAACTATACCTCCCACCCACCCCTATGAGGCTTTCCCTCGGTGGGTTTGGGTGGACTTTGAATCAAGAATGAAGTTACAGGTAGCCCGTACAAGGATAGCATTTAGCATTTCCGGCAAGGAAGAGAATTCTTCAGTGTGAAGATATAATTCAGGTTGAATAGCATATTTGTTGTGCTAGCACTAGGTAATTATGAATAATAATGCAAATTAGAAAAAGATTTTCTAAACTTATGACAAGCGCTTCGCTTTCATCAACCTGACTTGTAAAACAACATAAATGACTTGATAGTATAATAAACTATTTAACTAAATATATTTCAATTTGCATCAATGGAGTTATAGTAAAAAAAATATATTTTAAAAAGTCCATAGAAAAATGCATATATTATTAGGCCTATTGATTGGATACGTTCAAGCAAAAACGACCCTCACGATGCCAAAGTGATGATTTTTCTTTTCTTTGGGACTACCTAATTGGTAAGTTTTGTGATTTTAGATGGGAAAGTCTACTTAAAGGTAACATGACATGTGACCTATATTTGGCACCAACCATGTACAATTAATTATAAATTGAATCACCTAAAAAAAAAAATTACAAAAAAAAGTAATTACTTAATATATCTCCGTAAAGAAACAGATACGATCTTTAATGAGCAGGGCAATCACAGGTCCGTGATGTCAGAGCCGAGTAGCTTGATCTGACTGACGCCTTACACTTCAAAGCATTAGTTCGTACCACTCATAAAGAATCTAAGACTTGCATGGCTTACAAAACAATGAGTGTTCGTTCACAAAACGTTTTGCCGTATCAATTTGCGCCGTTAGTAAATGAAGAAAGATACACATTTACTTACCACGGTGATACTAAAGAAAAAACGGAAAGCGAGTCGGAGGGTGGGGAAACCGATGATGCCAGATCAGACCGGTCGACCAATTTATAGCCCGGAGCCCGAAAGTAACCCGGAGACAAAATCAAAACCCGGTAGCTAATGCCGAGGTGTATACTGTTCATATTTAGCATAAAGATACACCTCGGTATGGTGTATTTAAATATGTAATACATATAAATGTAGGACAAAACTTTTTTGTGTGTTGTTTTTAAGAAAATATCGCATTTTTCATGTTCGCACAATGTAATCAAACTCTCTAATTTGCAAGGCGCTTCGCTTTCATTAACTTGACTTGTAAAACAACATAAATGACTTGATAGTATAATAAACTATTTAACTAAATATATTTCAACAGAACGAAATGGGGTTATAGTTTTTTTCTCTTCTTAAAAACAAAAAACAAAACAAAAAAAAACATCATATTATTACACCTATTCAGGGTATGGTTTTGGTACGTTAGAGTGAAAACGACCACTCACGATACCCCCAAGTGATAATTGGTCAGTTTTGAAATTTTAGATGGAAAACTTTACTTAATCAAGGGTTTTACAGAATTATTTACAGTAATGAAGCAGGGCGGTTGATAATGTCTATTAACATTGTACTATAGTCGCGACAGGTTACGCCACAATACCCTGTGATCTTAAAACACTGTACGTATGTCTAGACTGGTAATCACTTACCTGGCCGATACCTTGCAATATACACCTGCCAACCACGGAAAGAAAGGACCAATTGACTAAAACAACACTCCGATTCTCAAGTCAACCCGTGGACAAAACTGTAGTGGTTTATTTTGTATTGAATTTCGGGCGTTGAGGAACGTTTTTGTGACGTACTCCGCCCGAAGATTTAAAAACATTATTTAAAATTATTTTAGTTTTCTGCATGTTTTTTTAAAAACATATTTAAATACATCGTACTGAGATGTATCCTCATGCCAAATCCCATGTTTGTATATGCCATATTTAATTACATATTGACGTTTCTTTCTTCGGACGGTGAATACAGATTTTGTTATGTAGGGCTACAGCCCTAACATGAAAAATATTTGTGGGATGTTTTTTTTTTTTCCAAAAAAAAAAGTAATTAATAAAAAATTCCTACATTTTTTTAACATATATAAATACATCATGCTTAGGTATATCTTTGTGCCAAATATGTACAATGTACACCTCGTCATTCGCAACAGAGTACTGTTGTTATCTCAAGCTGTAAATAGTCTGTCACCAAAGGACTATGCAGTGTTTGTGTCCAGTCTTTTCTTTTGCGATCAAATACACACATCTTTCTTTGGATACAATCCTTTAATAAACCGTAAAAAGACGACCCCGATCGTTTAAAGTGTTTATTTTTAC
>JAECMU010250065.1:0-13326 GCA_016106625.1 Dracogyra subfuscus | reverse complement strand
CTCAACATCACCTGTCCTCATGAGTATTTGTTGAGGATAGGTGATGAATCTATAAAAGAGAAAACACCTCAAGTTTTCTCCACTGTTTATACGTCCATCTATGATGGGTTGTATTATGGTATGGCATTGTCTGTCCATCTGTTAACTTTTTTTTGTCCAGACTATATCTTGCATACAGATGCATACAGGACCATGAAACCTGACATGTAGGGACCACTTGGGATGGTGGTATGTCGTGTACTATTACTAGGTCCCTGTGACCTACTTTTCACGGTCTACAGCACATAACAGTAAATCCTTGTCTGGATCATATCTTGCATACAGATGCATACAGATGCATACAGGACCATCAAACCTCACATGTAGGAACAACTTGGGATGGTGGTGTGTCACATACAATTACTAGGTCACTGTGATACAAATACATGTAAATCTTATAATTTGTCTATATTCTAAACATCGTAGGAAAATCTGGAAGAAATCAGGATCATTGACCATTGCAAACATTTTACACAATTAGAATTGAATCATACCCATTACATATTCATTAATATAGATAAGGTTTTCCATCAAACTCCTGACGGGCATATTTTGTACTTCACTGGTATTCTTCTTTTGTTAAGCTATCATTACTTGCCTGAGGAAATAAATTTTGAACTTGGTAACAATGATAAAATCTAAAGTGAATATATCTCTCCAGGCCATCCCAGCTAGTTGATAACAGAACGTGTAGTTATTTTATCAGATTTCACCCCAATGTGAACATTTTTGTCTGCATCTCCACATGCATAATTTAGGTGTCACTCCACACTTTTAATTTTACTGTTTTATAACACACCTTCAGTTACAGATCTCACGCCATGGATATATTATTTTACTCTAAACCACATTTTTTAACATCCACGATAAAATATGGAATACTTTCTCAAGGGGGGTGAAAAAATATGACACAATCTAACAACGTAATGACCAGCAAAAGATATAAAGCAATCATCAGGATGTCATATTAATTACACCACATACTTTGCAAGCTTCCACCCCTCTTGAAGACTATTCTATACAAAATGAAAATAAACAATTAAATGCTATTTACAAGTCCTAAGAGATCTCAGCAAAGTTGATATATATATACATGTAGATGACATGGTTACATTTTAGTATGTGGAATCTGTGTCATTGTAATGGGGTTTTTTCCACGATTTGTGTCTGGACAAAATATGCAGGAAATCTAATGGTAATTAACGGTTGGAGAGTAATTTGTCGTAGTTGTTAACAGTGTGGTTCGGAAAGGAAACACTTACGCATTGCTGTGCCGAGTTGTAGTAGTTGCTGTTACTGAGATTAGTATGACATGAAATTTGGGTGGTGTAGACCTAAAGTGTTCAGAAATATTAATTTGCATGTAGTAACATGTGTATTCACTGTGGTAGCTGAAGTGTTAATATGTGGTAGTTACAAAGTACTTACAATGTACCTTTCTTATTTAAAATTATTCTAATCTAGCAAAAGTGTTAATCGGTGGTAGCTAAATTATTGATCTGTGGTAACTAAATTGTTGTCTGTAGTAACTAAAGAGTTGATCTGTGGTAGCTAAAGAGTTGATTTTTGGTAGCTAAATTGTTGGGATGTGGTAGCTAAAGAGTTCATCTTTGGTAGCTAAATTGTTGGGATGTGGTAGCTAAAGAGTTAATCTGTGGTAGCTAAAATGTTGATCTGTGCTTGCTAAAGTGTTGATCTGTCGTGGCAAACATATTGATCTGTGGTAGTTAAAAGGGTTAGTCTGTGATACCGTAAGAGTTAATCAGTAGTAGCCGATAAATACAGAATTAATCTGGTTGACAGAATTAATCTGGTTGTCAAAGTATTATTCTGTGGTACTTAAAATATTGATCTGTTAATTGATAGCAGCTAAACTGTTGATATGTGGTGGCTAAGAGAGTTCACTGGTTTTAACTTGTAATATTTATAATGTTAATCTGGTGGCCGATCTAAAAGAGTTCACTGTGGTTTTAACTTTTAATATTTATAATGTTAATCTGGTGGCCAATCTAAAAGAGTTCACTGGTTTTAACTTGTAATATTTATGTTAATCTGGTGGCGGATCTAAGAGGGATGTCCCAGGGGCCCATCACCCTAATTTTTGTGACAGTTATATTTTAAACATGTATTTTATTTTTTACCTCGGACAATCGGAGAAATCCCTTCAGGATTATTTGTGGCCTTGGCCATATGTCATTGCTCCCCCCCCCCCAAACCAATGGATTTTCTGGATCCACCCCTGTTAATCAATATTGTTTTCTAGCTACATGTATAGTGTTGTTGTTGCTAATAACAATCATTTATTACGGTAGTCCCCTACCGGTCCAACCAGAATCATATACTGTAGGTTTCGTCTCTGTCCTTCTGTGTTTAGCTTTATCATGTTTTACTTTATGGCAGTTTACCCATTTTTCATCGTCGTGGCCCTTTAACTTAGAAAATATGAAAATTTGTTTTCCAGACTTAAGTTGTTGAAGATATTGAGATAAAATTTTGTATTTAGCTTTATCATATACTGTTACAGATCATGTTTAACTTTCCTGTCCATTTACCTGTGTCACAGAGTTATCGCCCTTGAACTAAGGAGATACGAAAAACACTTGGGTCCATTAGGGTACATATATTCGCTATTGCTTCAGCACTACTCTCAGAATACTTGTTACACAAATACATGTATATGTAGTGTTAAAAAAACACACAAAAAAACACAAACATGTTTGTTGTATTAATTCCTTAAAATTATTTTTTGGACCACAGTTATTACAGATGCCATTCTTGAGTAATAAATAGTATAATTACATGTATGAAACTCTCTACCATTTCCTATCAAGTTTATGTCACAGGAAAATAATTGTCATTGTTTTTCGAATCAAAATTTATTTACTAGCGACATAAACTGGATATGAAATACTGTTTGTTTGACATGGTGTAAATACCATTAATATGTAACATCATGGTAATTAAAACCTGTTTTTCCTGTTCATGTAGATAACCTGTACAGCTGGGTGTTTGAATACTTGTCACATTCCATGTGTAATATGTAAATTATATATGAATGTGTTTGTAGGAAATGTAATATTTTATTTCTTTATTTTATTTGCTGGTTTTGATTGGTATTTTGGTTGCTGTAATTCTGTTCTTCCTAATACATTTTTGTTTTTTACATTTCACTTCCTCAACCAACCCTAAAAAAAAACCACACACAGAGAGAGAGATAGTGAAAGAGAGAAAGAGAGAAAGAGAGAGAGAGAGAGAGAGAGAGAAACAGAGAGAGACAGAGACAGACAGACAGACAGACACTCACTCACTCACTCACTCACTCACTCATTCAAGGGTACGCAAACACAGACTCACATACACCACCCTGACATATAATTATCATGAAGTTAATTTGGAGATTTGTGTTTAGGATGACAAAGTGATGTGATACACACTTGAGAAATGTTGGAATTCCACCTCCTAATCTTATGCTTCCAGCCCCAAATTTGGAATTAGGAGAAACATTGAATCATATTATCTTCACCACAGTGTCATAATAATATATATAAAACAACAATACATGTATGCTATCTAGTTATTGTAATCATTGAAAAAATAAAGTAAATACCAAACTGTTTCAGTTAAAGGTACACTATTTTTTAATTGCTACGGAAATTTGTTGTGAGAGCATGTATTTGAGACTCTGCTTAAATCGTTGTTTAGAGAATACTGCCAGTGATGTAATCTCCACTAATATGAAGAAAAATGGTATTAATTAAAGATTTTATATTTTTGTGATTTGCTGGTACAGTGTTTTTTAATATGACACGATGTCTGCACTTTGAAATTTTTTAAGTTTCAATTTTACTTGTTTCTGATGCTTGATTTTTGGATTAAAACTTCATTAGATCTTTAATTTTTTTACCTTCATTGTTAATGTTTAATTGTTTATAGGGAACCCAAACCATAGTCACCAACAGGAATTCATGCATAATGTTATTTTAACACAAATTAAAATAGTAAGTTTTTGAAAATTATGTCACTGATACCAAACAATGTTTATTTTCTGCCACGACTAATATTCTGAAAGATGTAAGTCATGTTTTTTGTCTTGATCACCAATTAGTAATCCTAACTTCACTAAGACAAAGGCAGAAATTATATTATTATATTATTACTTTTATCATCAAAGACAGATTAAAAACAGGCAGATAAAAAAGTCAATTTTGTCGGCACATTTACAACAATACATGTGCGAAATATTTTTGTTTAAATCCATTCCATTAAAAACAAATTAAAATGTTATTTTTGGTTCTTTAGTAAGATTATCTCATAGGCGGCAGCATTTTAGCAGCTCTAATGCATGATCAAGTATCAAGTTCAGAAACAGATTACTAACATTTTACCTTTTTTCTCAAATACTCATTTATACTACTAATTTTTTAAACATTTTATTTCTTAAATTTTGAGTTATAAATTTTATCGATCCTTACCAGATTTTTTGTTCTTTTTGTGCTATTTTATACATAGCAGATATTCTTACTACATGTAAGTTGTGTTATGTTTTACTGCTTTTTATTATTTCTTAAATTTTGTGGTGTCCTTGCCAGTGTTTTTATATTTTTGCTTGCAGTGTATTATCATATACATTATGTTATATAAGTTATATGTTATAAAAAACAAACTGATCGTGTGAAATCCATTTGATTTTCATATCATAACATATCCATTTGATCCACATCATAATCAGATCCATATTATTTTTTAAGTAACCACATTTTATTGTTAATTTAAAAACAGTTTTTTTTTTGCTCCTTTTAAAAGCACAGATTGTAAAAATATTGGCCTTGTTATTACTCTCCCGCTTGTCTTTTTCCGTGAATAGTTGGTTTAAATAACATTTTGCGATGTGGCTAATTTAGAAATTGCTTACCTCCCAACCACCTCGCCAATGTCATCAATTTTGGAAGATCTCCGATTGAAGAATGTAAAATAATATTACTGCATACCATTTCTAAACATGTTAATATTGTGTAAGATAAATGTTATTCCATGATCGTATCATTCCTGTTATACTTTATTGGTAGTATTGTCGCTAAGGTGATCAAATGGCTCGTGTGTGTACATACATGTATTTGGGCAATTATTATATGTTTGGTATACCAGTAGTATGAAAGGTTTGTCGATATATTTGCAAAGGAATTTCTATGCAATGTTCTCAAATTTAGAAGTGCTATTAATGTGCAATAGTGATTCGCTTAGATTTACTTAAATTAAATGTGTAGTATATATATATACATAGTATTAATTTAATAAAAGTTATTAAAGTTATTGGTGAACTTTGTAAACAGATCTATACACAGTAACAAGTTTCAGTTATCCAAATAAAATACACACAAATCAGTGGACTTTTAAAGAACTGTAATTTACTTGCTTTTTGATCTTTATTAGCTTTTAAATTCAGTACAGAAATATGATGGTAGAATTTCTCTTTACTTCAAATTTGATGAATGACAATGTAAAGCCAGGGTGTACAAAGGCTAGAACTTGGAACTTGAGGAAATCCCATCTGTTGGTTTAATCAGTGCTTACATACTAATCACAACAAGTTATGGGCCTCATGAACACTGCATCGTGAGCAGAGTTTCGGTGTGTCATTGACACAAAAATACACTTGTAGTCTTTGGATGACAGAATGGCTCACTTGAAGACATCTTGCCACTACTCGCATGGATACGCAATCGTTCAACCATGCCAGGGTTTTGCCAAATTACAGTATGCTCAGTTTACATCTTGACGGCATAGTTATTGAAAGTCAGGTTCTAACAAAATGTATACCCACCATATGCGATGCAAATAAATAGTGTTAACATGAAAAAGGAGTTTCAAATGCATCATGCAGTTCTCATATAGGTTCCCTGATTAGATTGCAGAAAGTTTTTTATGAAGACGATCAATCGATCAATTTTGCATTTTAAAAATCTTTTTCCTCTGACACACTTTTCACCAGTGAGTAAAAGGCCAATCCATGTGCAATCTGCAATTGTTTAATCATGTCTATAATCTATACTTTTATTTCTCCCTGATGTTTTTTTCACATTTAAAAAAACAACAAAAAGTACTTATAGGGTGTACATTCATACTGGCTCTTAATTTGTTGTGATTAGTATAGTTTTGGTTAAGAAAGCATCACCAATCATTCCCAATGTCTTTGTTTGTGTTGCGGCTTAATATACTGGTAGTCCAGTTTAGGAAATAGTATAGTATAGGCCTACTGCCACTTGTATAACACTACATGTATATTACCGTAACAGCAAAATGCTCTGGCATATGAATGGATAACTACAACTTGTTATCACTGAACCTGTACATGTGTCCTGATTTTTGTTTAGAAAGGTTTCTTTATTACTGTATTGTACGTGGATAATTCATGGGATGCTTTCATCGGAGAAGTGTTCAAGCATGCCTGTTGTGGACACAACCTCTGACTTTACAAGATAATTCTGTCCAAGATGGTGATTTCTTTGTCCATCTTTTACAGTTTGATGTAATCTGGTTATTGCTTTGTACTTTTATCAGCTTGTTATATGTATTTGGTTAACTCGTTTGGGTTTTTTAACTTAACATTTGTTTAATGTAGATTGTATTGTTGTTGTTTAAAAAGATGTATTTGTACGACCACATCAGTGTTGATTTTACAATATACCCGGTACACATTATGTATTTTTATAGACATTGCTTACAGTCAAATGACATCACCTTGACATCTGTTTATCACTGAACCGTGGATTTCTCAAGGTTGAGAAAATCTTCTGTGATATAATTTTCACCAACAACTACAGTGAAACCCTTCTAAACCGACCTCCCCCTCCCAAAGAGAGTAAAAAGTCCTGTTTAAAGGGATATCTGGTTTTGAGAGGTCCTGTTCTGTACTGAAATGTAAAACAGGACCATGAAAAACGTCTGGTTTGAGAGAATTCTGGTGAACCGAGGTGCTGGTTTTAATGGGTTCTGTTCTATACTGAAATATATGGTAAACATGGACCATGAAAAATGTCAGATTTTGAGAGAATAACTAAGGGGCTGTTTTAAGGGGTTCTATTCTGTACTGAAATATATGGTAACCATGGACTATGAAAAATGTCAGATTTTGAGAGAATTCTAAGGGGCTGTTTTTAAGGGGTTCTATTCTGTACTGACATATGGTAAACATGGACCATGAAAAATGTCAGATTTTGAGAGAATTACTAAGGGGCTGTTTTTAAGGGGTTCTATTCTGTACTGAAATGTACAGTAAAAATGGACTACAAAAAAATGTCAGGTTTTGAGAGAATTACTAAGGGGCTGGTTTTGATTGGTTTCATTGTAGTATGTTTATTTGAACCACTTTTATGTCAAGCTGTCAATTCACCATGGAGATAATGAAGTTCGAGTGTCTATCGCAAAATGAAACTGCATCACTGAAAGTATATTTGTTTAGAACATAATAATTATATAATTATATGTATACTGAGAAGAGAAGATGAAAAGAAAACATTGTTAAAATCTTTTTAACATTTTCAAGTTGTGAATATATGAATACACAAATTAAGATTCCCTCCTCCCCCTACTATAATTGTTATTATTATTATTTTAATTTAGAAATACTTGTAATAATAATTATGTTAGTTGCTGATGCATTTTTAAATGTGTTGTTTCTTTTTGTGATGAACATGTTATTTATACTTTAATGTTGTTTATTTTTGGGGTCTTGTTTGAAGTAAATTGTTTTTTATTGCAAGAACACAATGCAGTCACCCATTGGAAATAGTTTTTTGATGCAGATAATACTGGCAAAAGTAAATAATTATGGTCAATAAGCAGTTTAAGCAAAATTAAATTGGGACTTGGACTCCATTTAATTGTCTGACCTTCAGTGATATATTAACCCAAATTTGTTAGTCAACAAAACAGTGCTGAATGTTTTCGTATAATTTCAGCTAAAAACTTGAAAACGAAAGAGAGAGATAGAGAAAATCTACAGCTTATTAAACTATTAGATTATTTTGTTTGAACAAAAATGTAATTAATAAAAATATTTAAACCAAATTTGTCAAATAACAAAAAAAGTAACCATTTTATTATTCAGAATTTCTTTTAACACTTTTGAGTAAAGACTGCCTCTCGAACAAAGTTTTTCTATTAAAAAAAGGTTTATTTTGATCTTTAGACTGGATGATTAGCTTAGTTAACACAAAGTTATAAACCTTTGTACACATACATGTATCTTAATGTTAATGCTTAATCATATATATATCAGTATGTCCATATCACTATGCAGTAAACAGCAAATAGTTTTTTTTATCACAGAGACGTGCATATTGCACACACTGGTCTACGAAGATGTGAACTTGATATATACACCTGGAAATCAGTAATGCACCACCTAGTTGTGACCATGCAACTTCCACTTCATAAGGGACCGGCCATTTCATGGATGTAAAACAGTTTAATTAATGTTCTTTATTTACAGAGGATATTGAAAATGATTGACAGGAAGTACTTACCATAAGACTAGTTAATATATTTTTCTAGAGAAAGATAATAAACCGTAAATATCCATAAAGATGTATCATACATTCAAGTATAGTAATTAATGTGAACGTGAAGTATTTTATCATACCACTAAGGTTTCCAGCATGTCTATCACGGGTCGATCTCTGGATAGCCAGGCACTTGACCCTGGATAGCCAGGCACTTGACCCTGGATAGCCAGGCACTTGACCCTGGATAGCCAGGCACTTGACCAGAGACAGAAAATTAATTAATGGGAACAATTTGGATCTTTAAACTAAAATGGAAGGGGATGATAATTAACTATGGAGCTGGAATTGGACTGACATGCTTCTTAGAAGCAACATACATGTATTCATGCCATGTTCGTAAATACCCAGTGGATACACAATATGTAAAACTTTTCAATATACATGTATACCATGTCAGCACAGGCAACCACTTCGGACGACTTTTTCACTGAAATACAATTTAGGTGGTGCCTAATTAATTTCCAGGTGTTACCTTGTACCGTAAAAAATAAAATATTAGGGATCTTAAAATTCTAGCAAAATCCAAATAAGTGACAAATGTACTATTAGCGACATAAAACCTGTTTTTAGCGAGGTCGTCATATCAAAAACCAAGGAAAAAGGTTATAGGATCAGGTGAAATAAAATGTTTTAATAAATTTTGATATGCTGCTTACAGAAAATTTAAATTTGGTGGAAAGATACAATGATGTGCATGCTATATGTACATGTAACTTGCTATCCTTTTGGTTTATAATAGTCACTAGCACTGATGAAATAATCCCAGAAACGTCCTTCGGAACAGACTGTTCTATGTATCTTTGATTTTAACCTCATGAAAAACATGTATATACATGTAGCATCTTCTAATGCTTCACTAAATTTGCTAAAATTATATGCTTGCTAACATTTCCTCATTTACAGTATATATATTGTATTCAAATGCTGTCATGACATGCATATCAAGTAACTACATGTACATGTATATCAAAGCATGACAGGTTTTGGTGAATCAACCGGAGAAGTATTCAAATGGTTATACTTGTATTTATATCTGTGAATAACATTAGAATTGTTTTATTACAAACACTTGTGGGAAAATAAATATAATAATTATTGAAAATGTTTGGCTTCTTGTTGTTATTGAATCTCCTAGACTAGGTGGATCCATTCTCCAATTGTTTTTTTTTTCTGGCCCCACAACACCAGGTTTGAAGTCTCTCATTCTCATAAATGTTAGCCTTCATGTCGACACTGCATAACCTAACAGTTAAACCTGTTCTGGCTGCCAACAAAATCAAATAACGATAAAAACAAACTAGCAGTGTGATCCATACCAGGGTAACTAACTGGAACACAAACAGATTGGTTTAACTTTATAACGTTATTCACATAACATGTTTTTTAAATTTAAGTTATTTTACTATACAGAAGTCGCTAATTATCACAGAAAAACCCCCAGAATTTATAACACGAATGGTTTATGAATGTTATTCATTAAAAAAGAAGTAAAAACTTATTTTTAATGGTTATTTTCCGATGCAGAAGTCACTAAATATCACATTCAAAATGTCCTCTGATGAGACTTTCCCAATAACTTTCCCGATCTCCCGCGTGGCTTTCCTCAGTTGCTGGGCAGCTAACACAATGTCAGTCTCAGACATCGACTTGTATGATTCAAGATGGCCGACACAGTTGGTGAGGTGGGTGCGATGACGGGCCTGTGTCAGACTAGGATTTCCAGTTTGTGGATCCCAGCACCTAAAAATGGAAAGTGCTACATCATTGGCTTGTGTTTGTGATATGTTTCATTCATACTTGTCCAGCCATTTCTTTCTCAGCAGAAAAGAAAATAGAGAGTTTATTTAAAACAAAAAGGTCATACCTGGTACATATATATCGGATTTGGATACAAACATTCAGAAGATTAACATTTTTATAACAATACATTTTGTAAGCATTTACACTTTTAAGTGGCCATTTTTGGGACATAATTTTGATGTTTAATCTATTGAATGTTTAATGTTTGGCATTTTGACAGTGTCGTGTTGGTTCTATTTACTTGATGAATTTTTCAGCTTTTCTGATAACTTACATATAGCCATTTGGTTATGAGTGTTCAGAATGTACATGTAACAGTTTCAACTACACGCTTCTCAGGTGCGTGGGTGGGTGGGGGATGTAGCTTAGCTCAATGGTAAAGCACTCGCCTGTTTTGTGCCGTCAACCCATTGGGCTATTTCTCTTTCCACCCAGTGTATCACAACTGATATATCAAAGGCCGTAGTAAGTAATATCCTGTTTGTGGGATGGTGCATATAAAAAATCCATTGCTACTAATGAAAAAATGTAGCAGGTTTTGTCTCTAAGAACATGATGGGGAAAATTACAAAATGTTTGACATCCAGTAGTTGATGATTAATAAAGCAATGTGCTCTAGTGGTGTTGTTAAACAAAACAAAACAAAACAATAAATATCAGGCCAATAAATTTGATCTTATCAAACAAGCATGTAAAGGTTATTTGGCTAAATAACATAGCGTTAGGAAACCCGATACAATTTTTCCATTAGTAGCACAGGATCTTTTATATGCACCATCTCACAGACAGGACAGCATATACCACTGCCTTTGGTATTTCAGTCGTGGTGCACTGGCTAGAGTGAAAAACAGCCCAAAGGGCTCACTAATGGGGATCGATCCTAAACTGACTGCATCAGGCAAGCGTTTTACCACTGGGTATGTCCCGCCCTATAATAAGAAGAGCACATCGCTTTATAATGCGCATGTAGTCACACTTACATTTGTTTGACTTTCTGCGTCAACAGGTTGACAAACTCTGAGATTCCTTTCCCGGTGACACACGACAACCAGACCGAACTGAACCTTAAAGTGCTTTCACAAAACACTTCAGAATTCTCCAAAAGATCACATTTGTTAAACACAATAATAATCTCATCTGTCTTCAGGAAAACATCATCACCTGATTGTGAAGATGCTTGTGTATAGTCATTTGGATTCCCATCTGTATCCATGACAACACTACACTTGCTGTGTTCATCCTGCATTTCTACACGGAACCCCAGTTCCAGTAAATGACTTGTAACAACTTTCTGCAGAGCAGACGTAGAGTTCTGATTTTTTTTCAAGATGACCGGAGCATCCAGCATAATAACCTTGATGTCGGAGTTCACTGCCCTTTAAAAAAGAATGAATAAATATGGTGACATAAATTCCATATACATGTAAGTGACATGAGTTTAAAATATAATAACTGTACTTTAAACTTGTATCTGTACAAGATAGTATCCTAGGGATATTTCATTGCAGACCCGTATGTAAGATATTTTGTACAAGTGTGTAATTTTTTTTTTTTTTTTTAAATGCCACAAACATTAACACACAGACAAACAATTGTTTTGTATTTTGGACATTACAAACATGGATGATGATGAGATGAATGGTGAAGCCACAGTATTTCCATTTCGGTATGGGACTACTTTACAGATCCGTGCTCCACGGTTGCTGTCAGTTGAGCTATGTTGGTAGCCCGAGGTACACGGAAACTGTTGTGCATGTCGGGTAATTATCCCCCATGTGGGGTCATACACTCGGGAGACACACCCATAATTGCACATATGAAGTGGGTGAAACTCGGTGTGTATGACCTTACACCTACCCAGTGTAGCAGTGCACTTACTAGCATGAAAAACCACCCATTGCCTTTGTGAATACTGACATTGTAAACCGTGGACATCGAAGGTGTCTGGGCACGTGCATCCTTTGCACCCGCCCATCCTCTGTTAAGGGCTTCTTCTTATATAAACCCTAAAATAATTGCTGTGAATTCTTGAGTAATATTTTATGGGAAAGTTATTCTTTACAATTATGGCCATTATGCAACTTTGACACAGCCCCTTGGATGGAACTGAGACTGCTATCAAGTCAATGTTTGTTTTGTTTAACAATACCACTTGAGCACATTGATTTATTAATCGTCAGCTATTGGATGTCAAACATTTGGTAATTTTGACATACAGTCTTAGCGATAAAACCCATTACATTTTTTGGAATGAGTCAACTGTAATGAAGAATATTACCACTGACCTTGACATTGCACGTCTAATTCCCTCGAGCTCTACATCACTCTCTGCCTCTCTCAAACCAGCTGTGTCGCTAAGCAACACAGGATAGCCTGCTAAATTGATGGCCGTTTCCACGACATCGCGAGTAGTCCCTGCGGAGGACGACACGATGGCGGCTGGGCGCTGACCTATATACAAATAAAAGACAGGATTGTTTGCTTGGTTAAAGTTTGTTTTGTTTTAACGACACCACTAGAGCACATTGATTAATTTTATCATCGGTTATTAGATATAGTCATAGAGAGGAACCCTGCTACATTTTTTTCATTAGTAGTAAGGGATCTTTTATATGCACCACCACACAGACAGGATAGCACATACCACTGCCTTTGATATACCAGTCGTGGTGCACTGGTTGGAATGAAAAATGGCCTAATGGACTTTACCACTGGACTGTCTGTTTAGACCGGCCTCAGTGGTGCAGTTAATAAGCCACCAGACTACAGGCTGGTAGGCACCGGGTTCACAGCCCGGTACTAGCTCCAACCAAGAGCGAGTTCTTAAGGGCTCAATGGGTAGGTGTAAGGCCACTACACCCTCTTCTCTCTCACTAACCATTAACCAACTAACCCACTGTCCTGAACATACAGCCCAGATAGC